>NW_020872572.1:0-7500 GCF_003789085.1 Penaeus vannamei
GAAAGGAAAATGACAGAAAGCAAAAATTGAAGAACGAAAAAGCCACACGGGAGCATGAAAAAAGGCATCTCTGGAACTTACATTCAGTTCAGCTTCCAGTATTGCGGAGAATAAAGGTGAAGAGGAACCGGTTGATGGATCAAGTCAAAAGGAAATACTACCAAAGAAGCGTTGACGAAGAGCAAGTGATTACTCCAAGCCTTGCAGCGTCTGGATAGAAATAAGGTGTCGGACAGAGTATCAGTCATGATTGTTGTGAAGCAGATTGGAGTTCAGACCAAGATCTCCAATTAAGGGTCTTAAATCGGGCAAGCCGTCGTCGAAGCATAGGAAAGGGACTGCAACAAATATCTGAAAGAAGTTTGACCCACAGTTACCCTTAATTGGTTATATGGATGGCAAACTCCTCCCAGATCTTTCTGGTTAAAAAAAAGTTCATCGCCTTCCTGTGCTGGTGTATAGCAGCGGGCAAGTTCAACTTCCAAACATCTCTTCAGGATCAGGAGAGACACAAGCTAGAGCAGTTTTGATGTTCTCCAAGAATGGAAATTTGAGGAGAAAGTCCAAAGAATGTGCTTTGACACAGTAACCTCAAAGACAGACCGACATAAGGGAGTATGTGTGATTCTGGAGCAGTTACTTGGTCAAGATCTTTCACATATTGCATGCCACAAGATTCTGAAAATATTGGCATGGGCGGCATTTAATGAGGCCATGGGTTGCTCATCTGGGCCAGAAGTACAACTTTTCCAAGAGATAGAAATTCATTGACAAGCATACCTTTTAAGACTCCTCAAGTGATCAATAAGCAATCTATGCTGTTACTGATATTAAAGACGAAAAAGTTCCTGGAAATGACACTAAAAGAGAAATAACAAAGAGATGTTTACAAAAGAACTCACTGAGCTTGCCATGCTTTTCCTTGGTATCTCACCACCTCGTGGAACGCGATTTGCTGCTGCTGGAGCTATGCATCAAGTTCGCTGGATTGCTAAGGCCATTTACACATTGAAAGTTTAGATGTTTCGATCCCACTTCACACTTACTGCAAAGAAAGAGCAAAGACTACGTGACCTGTACATTTTCTCCATAATTTTATGTCAAAACCTGAATAACAGCCCCGTGTGCTGTCACGGCACCCCAGAATGACTTAACCTTGGTTAAATCTCTGAAGACCTACAGTCTTCAGAGATAAATTATCATAAATCCATAAGGGGGCTCCAATCTTGCCCTGCACAAGATGATGGCCACCTTTGGTTCTTCTCAGAAGAGCTTTATTCTAGCCTTATTTGAAAAATAAACACACCACTGGCATTAAGCAAAAGATGGCAAATGCATGCTACACCCAGGTCTAGCAGATGAAGGGGATGATCAACACAAACGTGAAACAGTGGAACTGCAGCTGTTGCAAGGAAAATCACAAGCAAAATTTACAACAAAACACGCCAGAATGCTACTGAAGAAGTTGCAATTGCCAGATGGTTCTTGCAATCGCCAACAACCTATTGGGAGAAAATACTGCTTTCCAAACAGCAAAAGCTTTAATATCGACTCTAGCTGTAACCAATGACCATGGTGAACGGGGAGTTGCACTGGTGCCAGAGGGCGGTGGTCTTTTGCCCAAAGATAAGGAGCAGCTGCAGTAAGTTCCAATTTTTAAACATGTGTGTCTTGGCCCAATTTAGATGTCATTAGATTTTGGTGATGATCCGCCTTATGATCCAGATCCAGGATTTTTTTAAAAGATTCATTAGCAATGCGAAATAAGGAAACACGAACGTCACCAGTGTACTCGAGAAAAAGTTGGTTTAATGTAATATTTCCAGTGTGAATATCGTTAGTGCATCAATGGCCCTATTACCCTGGTGGAAATATGCAGTCTCTGAGCGCTTCTAGTCACTATCATTATTATCATCATCATTGTCATACTGATAATAATTTTGATATTAGTTATAGTAATAAGTATGATTATATAAATAATAAAGATGATCAGTAATCAGTAATAAAAATAGTAACAGTGATGTTGATGTTGAGATGATGATGGTGATGATGAAGATGGTGATGGTTATGGTAATGGTGATGATGATGATCATGATGATCATGATGGTGATGGTGACGGTGACGATGCTGCTGCTGATGATAGCGATAATAATAAGGATAAAGATAATAATGTGATAATAATACGAGAATGGTAATGATAATAATATATCAAAATATGTTTACCAAAATGAATGATATGAATAATGGTAAAAACAGAAGAACATGATACTAATTATAAAGAACAGTAATAATGGTAATAATGATAATATTCACAAATAAGGGCAATGATGATGACAATAATAATAATGATGATAATAGTACCAGTGATAATTATGATGTTACGGAGAATGATGTTTTTTTTTTATATACGATGAACTTAAATATTTCTTACAAAACTGTATTTGAAAAAAATTAATGTATTCATATTTGCCTTCAAAATCGCGACAGCGAAAAAATTAATTATTCTCTCCCTCCCTTTCGTTTCCATTTTCTTTTTCCTTTTCTCTTTTCTTCCTGTAGTCCTTACTCCAGCCCCAGAAAGAGAAAATAGATTCATATCAGCACAAAGGGCAATTCTCATTTATGAGATTGTATTCTCATGTTGACTCACACACGATCTATCATTTAAACCTCCTCTTCCTTATATTGCATCTTTGTATCTTATTTACGCATTAGTATAATTCTTCTGGCTTAGTTCTCTCTCTTTTTTCTTTTTCTCTCTGTGAACGTATGAGGTAGGGTTTGAAAGCAGATGAATGAAAAGGGTCTTTGCTGGAGGGTTTATTAGGAAGGTGATGTGAACCCTACGAGAGACCGCGCCCCAGGTGCCGAGGGCGGAGCGGTGACGAGCGAGCCGTCGCGTCGTCTATCTGTCGTCTGCCTTTTTAGCGTCTGCCTCTCTTGTTCTCTCTTGCTGTCTAACGGAGTCCTTTTTTTAGCAGTGATTTCAGAAGTGTCTAAGGAGAAGTAAGAGAACACCTGCATCTGCTGAAGGAGGAAGGGCTGCTACCTAGGTGCGAAAGTGGGAACCTTCCGGCCTTGTGAGTATTGTTGTCTCTCTCTGCTTCCCTCCCGTACCCTCCTCCCCAAATCTCTTCTCTCCCCCATACGTCTACCCCCCCCTCTCTCTCTTTTCTCTCTCTTTCCTTTTTGCTGTTTCTCAGTATTCCTTACCATATCCGATGCCTTTTACCACAATTCTATCTCTTCTTTTTATCTTTAAATAATCATTAACCCATTTTAGCCTAGTTCTTTTGTCCTGATTTCGGGCCCACATTTTCCCCTTTTTTCGATTTTCTGTTTGTTTGTTGAATAATATTGTAAAATAAATTGCTTAAAAATATATGTTGTGATAGATGTATTTCATATTGTCTCTAGGGATACACAGACTTGCTTGTATGAGTATCGAATGTTCCATTATCATTCTCTCTCTTTCTCCTCCCACTCTCCCTTTCTTTTATATATCTATCTTTATCTATCTTGCCTCTTTCTTTGTCTTTCTTAATCCATCCTCTACTCCTCATCACCATCACCATCGTATTTCTCCTCCTTGCCTCACCTCTTCTCTGTGCTTTGCCTATTTCCGGGAGGAAGACCTTGAGTTTTTTTTCTTAATTTTTGTTTTCTCTTCCCCCTCGTATTCTTTCTCTGCCGCTAGCGTTAATGTGGCAGGAACAAACGATCGTGCAGGAGAGAAAAGTAATATTGCGCTTTTTGTTTGTTTACAAGAGAAAGTAGCGCGGTGCTGATGAGAAGAATTGTGAGTGCCTGGGAGCAGCCTTGACCCGCAACCTGCACGACCCAGCTTGGCGCATTTCCCTGGGTCACCTCAGCTCCAACAGCTCGGCCTCGCTCTCTCACCAACAGACGCCTCTCGCGATTCGCTGTCGAGACTGACTGGTTGACAAGGACACCTCCCTGTCTTCGTGGGACAGACCGCTTAGACGGCTCCCGACTACTTAACCTCGGGAACCGGAGCGCGGATCAGCAACGTGGATCCAATACAAATGTAATAGCCTTATCCGAGATGTTAACGACAGACAGATGAATACTCAGAGACAAAGAGGATAATGAGGTAGACAGAAGAAAAGATAGAAAGATAACATAGACATACACTGACAAGTAGACAGAAACAGACAGTAGACTAACACAACACACACAACACACACACACATACACACACACCAACACACACAACACACACAAACAAACAACACACAATACAAGCACACACACATACACACATCACACACACACACACACTCACTGCAGCATGACCGGATGCCGTTGCAATTGGAATTGTCACCGATCCATGTAAGGAAGTTTTCTCGCTCGAAATATTATTCGACAAGAATACCCTTGACTTTGCCGTTTCTCGTCTGAATGAGAGTCAAGTGAGGGGAAAGGAGGGATGATTTTTTTCCCTCTCTCTCTATTCACCCTCCGCTGCTATGAAAAGGAGAATGAGAAAAGAAAACCTGGAGAGGTAAAAAAATATGTCGAAGCTGCTGTAACTTCCCTCGACAGACAGCGAGGTTCAAAATATAGAAGAAACAGGATACCATTATTTCATACCAGGATGTCCCTCCGTCCAGCAACACACACACAAACACACACACACATACACATACACATACACCACACACACACATAACATACACATCACACACACCACAACACACACAGCACACCACACACACAGACACACACACACACATATATATATATACATATATATACATATATAATATATATTATATATATATATATTTATATGTATATATATTATATATATATATATATATATGTATATATATATATATCCTATTTTATTTATTCATTTATTTTTCATGAGAGCCATTGCAAAAACGTGAGACGATCTGTATTCATGAAACACAATACGTGGCATATTGAAGGAAAAACTCANATATGCAAGACGTTGAGGAGATGATCGAGAGAGAACGGAGAATGGACTAGAGGAGAGAAATAGAGGAAGATGACGAGATGATTGACTATGAAGAGACTCGAGAGACAAAGAGATGACGGAATACCATGGATAATGAGGTGAAAAGAATGACTAGATGAGAGAGAAGAGAAAAGATACAGGAGAGAAGGAGAGAGAGATGATAGGAAGAGAGAGATCTGAAGAGAGAGAGAGAGAGAGAGAGAGAGAAAGGGGAGAAGATGAGAAAGAGGGAAAAAGAGAGAGAGAGTGGAGAGCAGAAAGAGGAGGAGGGAGGATGAGAGACGGAGAGACATGGAGAGAGAGAGAGGAGAAGAGACGGAGAAGAGAAGAGAGAGGATGAAGCAGAGAAATCGGAGAAGAGAGCATGAGTAAACGGGGAAGAGAAGACAGCACAGACAGAACTAAAAAACAGACAGAGACAGAGAGAGGACAGAGACAGACAGTACGGACAAACAGACCAAGACGGGACAGAAGACGAGAGGAAGGGAGATAAGAGAGAAAGACAGACAGACATACAGACAAACGGACGGTAAGAGAGAAGAGGAAAGGAGATAAAGAGAGCGAGAGAGAGAAAGAGAGAGAAGGACAGAGAAAAGAGCAGAGAGAGGAGAAAAGAGATGTGAGAGATAGACAGAAAGACTGAGAGAGAAAGATAGAAGACAAAAATAAAAAAGGAAAGAAAAGAGAGAGATCGCGAAGAGAGAGAGAGAAGAAATGAGGATAAGAGAGAAAGAAAAGGGGAAAGAAGAGAGAGAAGGCGGAAGTAAGGATAAGGAAAGAGGAGAACCGATGTCTTGCATACCACTCGAGCGCCGTGGAAAACACCGTATGAGAATTTCTTTAAAAAAACATTTTTCCTTCTCGCCGTCTTAGAAGGAGTCACAAGACCTTCTTCATCTGTCGAGAGCCTATTTAGAGTGCAACAGCGGCGTGCGCGCGCGTGAGGCACGAGAAAGCCTGGACGATAACAAGAGGCGCTAGCGCAGTGGAAGGAGAGACGTGAGGGGAGGAGGTAGACGGCGCGACACATCGGTGCAACTCCTGCGTTCTTGAAAGGAAAAGGAAAGTTTTCATCGATGTAATTATAGGTCTGGTGTGGGGGGGCGGGGGGGGCGTGTGTGTGGTGGTCCGTGTGTGCTTGAATAACATGGTGTGTGTGTGTGTGTGTGTTGTGTGGTGCTGTGATGTTTGTTTGTGTGTTTGTGGTGTTCTGCGTGTATTCTCGTGTGTGTGTGGTGACCTGTGTGTGTGTCAATTATATGTGTGTGTGAGTTTCATGTGTCTGTGGTGTGTTGTGTGTGCGTGTGTTGTGTTGATTGTCTGTGTGGTTCGCTATACCTGTGGCGTGTATTTACACATACCGCCCTTTCCGGCCCTTTAATTTCTCAACGAGTCAGCCGTTAAAATTAGTATCTATAAAATTAACGAAAAAATAATATCTTAATCTTTACCAAACATTGCTAAATTATCAAGAATTAAGTTTATTCCTATCGCAAATTAGAATTGTGAATTACGCGAAATTACATCAATCTGTTGAAAAGTATATATCCTCTGCTATGTATGCACGCAGTAAGTATATATATATTCACGTACGTATGTATGTGCTCTAAATAACTTTATCGATTCTACCTTAACAAACTCGATTAAACACTAATGAAATCGAATCAATATAAAAAAGTACATCAATTTAATCCATCTCTGACTCCTTAAAAAAAAAATTGTCATGCAGTCAGTGTCATGTCATGCAGCTTTCAGAGGGCGACGCAGGTCACGTCTCTGACATATCCCGCTTCGTGTATGTCATGTGACTCCTGAACGACTTTGCTTAGATGACATGTCTGTGAAGATGGCCGTTGAACCCTGGTGTATTGTTTGTGACATGTGTCGTGTGTATTCTATATCCTGTTATCTATATCTGTCTATCTATCTTATCCTAAATCTATCTATCTGTCTATCTATCTATCAATCTATTCGTATCTGTCTATCTATCTCTATCTATCTATCCGCATATCTAATCTATCTATTTATCTATCTAATCTATCATCTATCTATCTATTATGTATCTTCCTATCATCTATCTATCTAGTCTATCAATCCTTTCTACTCTATCTATCTATCTATCATATTCTATCTATCTATCTATCTACTATCTATCTATCATTCTATCCTATCTATCTATTTATCTATCTATCTATTATGTAGTGTAGTATGTATCTATCTATCTATCTATATAATACATGTGTGTGGCAATGTGTGTGTTGTTGGTGTGATGTGTGTGTGTGGTGTGTGATGTGTGTGTTATTGGTGTATGTGGATAACCTCTCGTGTGTGTGATCCCTTATATCTATATCTAATATCTGTCTATCGCAATCTATCAATCTATCTATCTATCTACTATCTATCTATTCTATCTGTCTATTTCTGTCTATCTGTCTATCTGTCTATCTATCTAATCTATCTATTTCTATCTATTTATCTATCTATCAATCTTTTCT
>NW_020872572.1:30969-38469 GCF_003789085.1 Penaeus vannamei
CACACACAACACATATATGTATATGTGTGTGTGTGTGTGTATATATATATATATATATATATATATATATATATATATATATATATATAAATTTATATATACAGTTATATATATTTTCTGACTGTATCCCTAGTTGCTGGACCAACATTCCTGAATTCAGCCAACTCCCTGCTGAAGGAAGGCATAACCTTCGATTTCTACTTTTCCTTCATTCACATTTTCCTTCATACTTTCCCCATTAATGTCGATTTGGCCCCCAGTCCCCAGCAGGCTTTCGGTGGTCTGGGGGTGCTAAGAATCTGTTTTTCTTTTTTCTTTTCTATTCTTTTTCAAAGTTATGGTCCTGATATTTATATGTGGAATTGTTTTTTTGTGGTCGGATTTGTGCTGAAACGCTGATTGCACACACAAGACTCACATTAGAGTTGCTTTTACCTAATTTTGATAAACCCTTGTTGCTATGTAGGGATTCTCTGCCTTGAGTCCAATGTTTGTGTTTACATGCTAGCTCATTTGAATTCCGTGAGAGCGTGTGGTCGCTTTATTAATTTCTACATTTTTAGTCTTTATAGAAGTCTCACCTCCGATGACAGCATTTATGGTTGGCAGCTGATTTCGTACATTACTATTCAAGTGAATAATAGTAAATCATGATTTTTATTCATAGATGATTATAATGCTCACCACCGAGAAGGGCTGAATTCTGAGTCCCCAACTAACCCACATGGCATTTCTGCCTTAGATTTCTCAGATGTAATTGGGTGTGAGTAGTTAGTCGCAGGGGTGGTAATCTTTTGGATCTTGTATTAACTGATGCGAGAGGGATAATAAATGTAGAATCTATCACGTCAATAGGTTCTTCAGACCACTGTGGTCTAACTTTTACGATCCAGTTGGACCTTCCTATAACAGATTTTATTCTTACTAAAAAGTCTTCTGAAAGTCTAGAACCAATTCGGATGTTGTCTACCAAGCTTTTGATAGCATTGTTTGGCGAAATAATTTTTAATGCTCCTTGTCCTCAAGGCTCTGAACTTGGCATTGTTGAACATATGGTTTGTACCCAGCAAAACATAAAGCTTGGTGTAATGGTGTCACCAGGCTTACAGGGACAAACATGCTGCCTCAATCTCTCGTCTGCTAACCGTACGCATCTCTGTTAGAATTATGTTGCCATGTGAAATATAGCAGCCAATGTTTATTAGGAGGCTTAATCTGATTATAATGCTCAGTTGAAAGAAGTTCTCTCAGAAGCGTCACTGCCTCATAAATGTTGGTCACCGATTAAAATACTCTCGATGGGTGAGGACAAATGCTAAATTGAGCAGGTATACTGGTCAAGTTAACTTTACCTGAAAGGGAAGATAACTCGAGCAACTGACTAATCCATACATTGGCATCTGTCCCATTGATGTCAGAAGAGGGCGTTGTTGTTGGGTCTCTTATATTTAGCGTATTTATATTGAGAAAATCTCCATCAGTGGGACACAGGCCATCAGATTGGTCAGCTGCGAATATTGTTTCCCCTTTTATATGGGGCAGTGGCAGAGGTGGCATCCACTAGGAGCGGCTAGTGGGACGTCAGGGCGGGTGTTTGGAACGTCCGTTCTTTGCGTCAGGATGATCTGTTGCCGTAGTGTCAAGAGAACTGGGGAGGCTGAGTTGAGGTGGCTGCTTTCTCGGAGGTAGGAAGACCTGGCAGCAGCACGATTAATGTAGGTGGTAACATTTATTACTGGTCAGGCCGCAGCAATGGTCACCATCAGCCCTCAGTAGAAGAGGTTACTCTGGTCGATGAGCGTATAATGGTATTGAGACTGAAGCTAGCATTCAACTTTGTCTCTTATTGCTCGACATGATCTACACCAAACTTGCAAAAGTTGTCATCGCCGAGATATTCATATTCTTCTGGGTGACTTCAATGTGGTATCTGGCTGTGATCGAGCTGGCTACGAGATGTCCATCAGTCCCCATGGTTCAGGAACTGATGCCGGCAGCGAGCTTAGTCTTTTTTTCCGGGACTTTGCAAGGTCCCAGAAATTGCGGACAACTGGCCCTTGGCAGCAACACTCTGACCCACATCGTTGGACTTGGTAAAGCGATGTAGATAATGCAGCCAAAGAGATCGACTACATCCTCGTTGGCACTCCTTGGATGATCCTCCAATACTGCAGGGTATATAGAAATGCTGAGTTCTGTGGTACAGACCATAGATTAGTTGTGACTACCCTTCGGTAGTTTTGTTTTACACAAAATAAACTTTTTTGTTTTATTAGTTTTGGCTACACTTCAGAACTCCCCATCGGTCCAATGATCACCCTAAGGTGTTTCATTTGGACAGGCTGAGGGAGAGGGAGTGTACCCGGCGGTTTGCTGAGGCAATTTTTTGGTCGTTTCACTGCACTCCACAATCTGATGGACCCTGTACTTCTGTGGGACATCTTCAAGTGCGAAATGCTTGATGCAGCTAAAGAATTGATTGGACACCCAAGAGCAATACAGAATTTTATCTCGCAGTAGACACTGGAAGCTCGTCATGCAGCTTGTCTGACAGGGGATTGGGATTTGCACTGTTCTTAGCTGTGCAGAGCTTTGTCACCGTGGAGAGGGGATAAGAAACAGTTTATAAAGAGTCTTGCAGAGGAGATTGAAGGCCATTTCCAAGCCCTCTTCACAGGTGATTGCAGTTTGCTCAGAAAGTGGCCAGATTGTTTTGGATCCTCTAGCGATGTAGGAGCATTGGGCTGAGTATTTTGAGCAGCTGTACCAGGTTGATCCACCAACAGTGAACTTACATACGGGTACTGCCGAGATTCCGTTGCCAGACCCCACTATCAGTGACGATCCTTCCTCTTCAACGGAAGTTAAGGAGGCAATCTCTAAGCTGAAGAGTGGTAAAACAACGGATATCTGCGGTATCCCGGCTGACCTGTTAAAGGCTGGTGGTGCACCTATGGTGCAGGGATTGCATGCTGTACTGGCTGCCATCTGGCAGACCAGTACCGTTCCTCTTGACCTGTTGAGGGGTGTGGTCATCCCTCTCTGGAAAGTGAAGTGGAATGGATGGGACTGCAGCAATTACAGAGGCATCACACTGCTCAGTATACCAGGAAAGATTCTCGCCCAAATCCTATTAAGACATATCAGAGGCCACCTGCTAAGGCACCAGTGACTAGAGCAATCTGGATTAACTCATGGCAAGTCCACAATAGACAACATCCCAGCTCTTCAAGTTACTGTATAACGCCACAGTGAGTTCGGGCGTCGGTTGCTTGCAGCCTGCATTGACCTCAAGAAGGCGTTTGATATGGTGCATTGTGAATCACTCTGGGAGATCCTGAGAATGAGAGGAATTCCAACAAGCCCGTGTACTGGTACTGAAAGTGCTGTAAAGTGTGGCGGGGGTTTGTCAAGCTTCTTTCCTGTTAATTCATGAGTGAGGCATAGTTCTGTCCTTGTGTCAACACTTTTCAACACTTGCATGGACCGTATACTGGCCAGAGCTACTGTCCAAAACCATTGTGGAGCAACTCTGAGCAACATAAAGGTTACCGATTTTGACTTTGCTGATGATGTTGGTATTCTATCTGAGTCTGTCTTTGGAAACCTTAGTGGCGACTCTGGATGCGGTTAGCAGTGAAGCGAAGCCTTGGATCCTTGACCGAGACCAAGATCCAGGACTTTGGAGACCCAGCGAGGACACTGAAGTCACAGAGAGCTTAACATACCTTAGTAGTGTAGTTCATATCTCAGGGCTGTCCGACCAGGAAGTCAGCAGATTGATGGCCTGTCAGCAGGGGTCATGAGTTCTCTCGACAAGATTATTTAGAGATGCCGGTACCAAGCTGTGTTTTCAAGGCCCTGATAATGCCAGTTGTACTACACAGTAGTGAAACCTGGACGTTATCCTGCGCCTTGGGGTCTCGTCCTGATGCCTTTTGTAATAGGTCCTTGTGCCAGATCATGGGGTACTGTTAGCAGGACCACGTGTCCAACCAACTGTTGCATCGTGAGAGTGGCACAGGAGCTTTTTCTTGCACAATCCGTGATCGCCAACTCAAGCTATACGGCCACCTGGCTCCTTTCCCACAAGATGACTCTTCCCACCAGGTTGTCTGTGTACGAGAAACTTTAATACGGGTTTGATAGGGGGACGGAACTGCCCATAACACGCTCGGGCTCTGCTTCCACCGTTTTGGAAGCTCTCTACTGATTGTCGCAGAAAATGTGTAATTGTTAAAGACAGAGTATACCGATATAATTTATTTAATAAATCAAAGCTGATAACGGAGAGAGATTTTCTTTTCTAAATACATGGATTTTCATTATCATTATCATTACTATTATTATTTCCACTTTTATTACTATTATTGTTATTATTTTCATTGTTTCTGTTATTGATATTAGCATTATAATTTTCGTTATTATCATAATTACTGTCCTTACCATTATCAATATTATCATTAATATAGCTGCAAAGATTATCATAAGTAGTCAGTAGTCATGTTATCATTTTAGTTACTATCATTATTCTTTTTATGTTTTCAGTATTATTATTATTTTCGTTATCATTATTATCATATTTACTATTATCATTACTTTTCTTTTCATTATTAATATGATTATCAATATAACGATTATGATAATAATGAATGTTAATAATGATAATGATGATGATAATCCTTCTCATCATTATCATTTTCCTTGCTATTCTTATTATCGCTATCCTTAGCAGTTTTGAGTAGTGTTGTCACTAACATTATCATTATCATCAATGCCACCATTATTATCATTGGCATTGCTATTATGAATATCATTATCATTATTGTTATTATTATTATTATTATTATTATTATCATTATCATTGTTGATTTTATGACAATTATGATTATTATCGTGATTGTTATTATCAGTATTACTTTTATTGATATCATGAATATTATTTTCATCGTCACAAGTTTATCATCGAAATGATAATAATTATTATCATTATAATAATCAGTGCCCTCAGTATTATCTTCCCCATTCATAATATATTATTATTATCTATATCCTTATTTTTACTATTAGTGTCGTTATTGTCATAATTACTGATGTCATTATTATCATTTTCATTGTTTTTATCATCCGTAGCAGCAGTATCAGAAATATTAATAGTAATACAATGAAAATCATTATCCTTATTGCTACTATACTATCATAATAATATCAATAAAAATGATCATGATAATTATTCATTATTATGAAAATAATCAAAATTACTTGTATTATCATTATGATTATGATTTTTGTTATCATTTGGCGTTAACATTTTATGTATTATCATTATTATTGTTGTTATTATTATCATCATTATTATCATAATAATAATAATAATAATTATATTAATATTATTATTATTATTATTATTATTATTATTATTATTATTATTATTATTATTATTATCATTATTGTTGTTGTTGTTTTAGTTGTTTTAATTATCATTATCATTACTGATATTATTAGTATTTACATCATTATTGCTATACTAATTGCATTAATATCATTATTATCATTGTTACTATTCGTATTCTTCTTACTGTTATTATTATTATTATTGTTATCAACTTCATCATCGTCATTATTTTTATCATCATTTTAACATTAACATTATCATCATTGCTATCATTATTATGATTATGATGATCATTAGTTGCATTATTAGTCGTATTATTATCATCATTATTACTATTACTTTTACTACTATCATCGTTATCATTATTGTTAACACAATTTTCAACATCATTATTTTTATTGTTGTTGTTATTTTTATTATCTTCATTATTATTATCATTATCATGATCATTATTATTATCATTATCATGATCATTATCATTATCGTTAATACTCTTGTTATTATTATTGTTGTTATTATTACTATAATTACTATTACTATAACTAAAATCGTTAATATTATCATTATCATGATTTTTATTTTTAACATTATCCTCATTACTACTACTACTACTAATAATAATACTTCTACTATTACTACCGCTATTATCTCTCATTAAAATGGTTATAGCTATCATCGTCTTAATCATAATCCGTATCCTTACTCTAGCTATCACTAGAAGTAGTAACAGAATTTTTATCAATATCATTATTATAGAGAATATCATCATAATTATTATTGTTGTTATATTATTATTACATTATTATTTTTACGATCATTATCATCAGGACTATTATCATCATTATCATTATTACCATTATTGTTATAATTCTTTTATCATTATCATCATTATTATTGTTGTTATTATTATTATTTTATCGCTATTACGAATATCATTATCATTAATATCATTGTTATCAGTATCATAGTTATTATGATGATCAATTTTATTACTTGTATCATCATTATCACTTGCTATTATGATAATTACTATTACTATTTTTATTATTAACATTATGTTATTATTATTTTTATTATTAACATAACAAAATTATAATGTTCATTTGCATTATAATAATCATTGTATTCATAATAATTAATACTGCTATTTTTATTATTAATAGAATTTAATTTAATTACCAACATTGTTATTGCTTTTACTACCACTGCAATAACATATATAAATATATATATATATATATATATATATATATATATATATATATATATATATATATATATATATATATATATATAATATATATATAATATATATATATTCGATAATAATCATCATCATTGCTGATACAACTATTATCATGAAAAATAAATGATATTATAAATAAATCATCGCTATTAGTATTATTCATTAATATCAGTACTATTTTAATAGTAATAATAAAGATTTATATCATTTCAATGATTATGATTGCTAATATTATTGCTATTATTGATATTTTCATTATCCTTGTCATTAATCTGATTATTATCCTTATTATCATTATCATTATTATCACCATCTTCATTTTTGTTATTAGAAGTATCATCTTTATCATTACCCTTATTACTGTCATCATTACTATTAATGTTATCATTATCAATGTTAGCATAATTATCATCATTTGTATTGCACTGTTGTCATAATCTTAATTATTAGTGCCATCTTCGTTATCATCTTTATATGTATTTTCATTATTTTTTGCGATTATCATTGCTATTATCCTTTTTATTATCATCGTTATCATTATTATTATCATCATTGCAATTATGATTAAAAGTTGCATTATCAATTTTGATTGCATTATCATCTTTATTTTCATTATCATTAACGTTATTATAACAATCCCCATTACTATTTTTATTTTCACTATTAATATTAGTATTAGTATCATTATTGTTATCATCACTATTATCATTATCATAACTACTATTATCATTATAATTATTATTATCATTATGCTTATTGGTATTATTAAATTGTACATTATTATTCGTATTGTCGTTATCGTTAATGTTATTTAAATCAACATTTACATTACTGTTATCAATATCATCATCATTAGTAG
>NW_020872572.1:55969-63469 GCF_003789085.1 Penaeus vannamei
TATATATATATTCAAAAGTACTATCATATTATTGTATTTTTTTTTTTTTAATTCATTATTGTCACGTGATCTGAACCAGCACAGAAAGGCAGATTATAGAGAGGAAAATAGGAAAACGCGTATAACGCTGCGGAATAAATGTGTCGTCGATGTAAGTAACTCGAAAATGAATATTTTAGCGTTGATTATTGACATTCACTGACCTTATTGTTAGTACTTATTTCATCTATTTGTAATTAAAGCTATTTCCAATATCTATATTTACCTGTACTTATTATTCGAATTGACTGACGAAAATAACTGAAAGTATAAATGTATCTTACTCGATTTCCGATTAGGTATTATCAAACATTAGTTATGAATGAATTTTATTCACATTCACAGGATAATAAAGAAGCAAAGGGAATTGCAAATAATCATTCATCCACAGAAAAAATAAAGATAGCACAAGAAAGAATCCCATACAAACAAATATGCAAACATTATATAAGCATGAATATCAAGAAAAAGAACATCAACATCATCAATATCAACACACACACCGTAAACACACACACACACACACACACACACACACACACACACACACACACACACACACACACACACACACACACACACACATATATATATATATATAATATATATATATATATATATATATATATATACACATATATACATACATACATACATACATATATATATATATATATATATATATATATATATATATATATATATGTATGTATGTATGTATATGACTCTCTCTCCCTTTCTTTCTTTCTCTTTCTCTTTCTCTCTCTCTCTCTCTCTCTCTCTCTCTCTCTCTCTCTCTCTCTCTCTCTCTCTCTCTCTCTCTCTCTTATATATATATATATATATATATATGTGTGTGTGTGTGTGTGTGTCTGTGTGTGTGTGTGCACATACAAATGTGTGTATATATATAAAAATAAATATATATATATATATATATATATATATATATATATATATATATATATATATATATGTGTGTGTGTGTGTGTGTGTGTGTGTGTGTGTGTGTGTGTGTGTGTGTGTGTGTGTGTGTGTGTGCACATACAAATGTGTATATATATAAATAAATATATATATATAATATATATATATATATATATATATATATATATATGTGTGTGTGTGTGTGTGTGTGTGTGTGTGTGTGTGTGTGTGTGTGTGTGTGTGTGTGTGTGTGTGTGTGTATGTATACATACATATATATGTCGAGATCATTATTCATTCGACATTATTCATAGTACATTTGTTTACCTATTTTTACATTTCTATCAGTACATCAAAATTTAGTGTTATAACTAACTGAGTTGATTTCAATAATCATAAATAGTTTGAGAGTTTAAATATTATCAATTTGTATAGAGGATAGTGTATTAACATAATCGTTAAATCCCTTTGTATTAGTTAATGATAATTGAGATGAGTCCTTGCCTTCCTCCGGCAACACACACACACACACACACACAGAGAGAGAGAGAGAGAGAGGAGAGAGAGAGAGAGAGAGAGAGAGAGAGAGAGAGAGAGAGAGAGAGAGAGAGAGAGAGAGAGAGAGAGAGAGAGAGAGAGTGGAGAAATAGTGGAGAATGCGGCAATAACAACACGCGATAATGCTTTATCTTAGGGTTTAGTTATTCGTTATTTAATCAGGTACTTTAATGGACCGTGGATACAATAATGGAATTAGTCGTAGTTGGCAGTTCCGGAGGTATCAATGAATACATTGAGAAGGTAATTAGTTATTAAAGTGAAATATAAGAGAGAAATTGTAAAGATGAAAGAAAGGGGAGCAATTGCTTTAAGCCCAAGGAAAAATCATGGAAAGAACACTGATAGCCAGGGTGTGAGGGGTCTCGATTCCGTCTCATGTATATTTTTATTTTGTTTATTAATATAATTTTGATCTACAATGTATAAGAGAAGGGAGGTTGTAGATTTAACGTTAGATATGAATTAAATATAAGTTAATGGTTAAAGTGTTTCCATGTCCGTTAAAATTTCGCACACACACAACAGAGGAATTCCCACACCCACGAGCCGGTTGGTTGGGTATCCCAGAAGATTTAACGGTCCAATAAATGCAGTTAGAATAGGCCTACATTTCAATAAATGAATACGAAATACTCACTAATATAATAATGGTACAAATATTGATTAGAATAAATATGATAATATAATTATCTATCTATCTATCTATCTATTTATCTATCCATATGTATATATATATATATATATATATATATATATATATATGCACACATACATATACATATACATATATATAGAGAGAGATAGACAGATAGATAGATAGATAGATATAGATAGATAGATAGATAAATAGATAGATGTATGATATATATATATATATATATATATATATATATATATATATATATATATATATATATATATATATATATATATATATATATATATATATATATATATATATATATATAAACATACATGAGTGTGTATTATTTCTAAATGTAATAGACTTTAATAAAGAAAAAAAATAATTATAGTCACGTTTGTATTCATCAATAATATTCATGTTAAGAATGATAGATAATCATAATAATTATAACACTAGAATCGAACATTAATAGTAGTTGTGTGCCGTTAACGGTCCAAGAAGGCTGTTTTATGTTCTAATTCGGACGTCCGTTACACTGAGAACATGTAGTAGCATACATGGCGATCGTTCTTCGGTTAATAGTCTCGTTAAACGCCTTTAAGCTTGTGGGAACGTCCGTTATATTCTAGGCGGTCAAGAAGTCGATGGAGATACTGGCTGTCCAGGGATGAATAATTTCATCTACTGTTTCCAAAAGTGTTTTACGAGTTCTGATCAGCTGTGACCAATGGATTCCAAATTATTAAAAGTAGAAGAAAAAAAAAAGCAGGATGAAAACACGTAACCAGACCCATTTCTGAAAGGACATGTACCTTGGACATTGACATCTCATAGGGAAATATCAGGGCAACTCCCAAATTTTCTCTTAGCCCCAAGCTGCTATCCACTTGGTTGGAGGATTTCGGATATTTTCTCCATCCCACTTTCTTACCTGACTCCTTTTCCCTCTCCCTCCCCCCCCCCCTCTCTCTCAACAACCCCCCCCCCCTTTCTCTTTCTCTCTCTCTCCCCCACCTCCTTCTCCCTTCCCCTACCCCCCCCTCTCTCTCTCTCTCCCTCCCTCCCCCTCCCACTTTCTCACTTCAACTTCGTTTTCTTCCTCTTTTGCTTCTCCTCCTCATCCTTCTTCCTCGTCTCTCTCCCGCTCCCACGTCCATCCTTCAGCCTCCCCCCCCCTTTTTCTTTCTATCATCCTTTCCATCCTTTTCCACCCTCCCTTCTGTCAGGGTTTTGTGTTGCCCTGATTTGGTGGATTATGGAGACACAATTCTGGTTCAGCTGTTTATTGATAGGAGGGGTAGGTAGCGTGGCGCGGGGTGTGGTGCTGGTGCAAAGGGGAGACCTAGAGGCGCCGAGCGGGGCGCGCGTGGGGAGAGATCCCAGGAGGAGGTCTGGACAGGGCCGTGACCCTGGTCAAGTGCTGGGTCAACTGTCTTGTGGCTTCGAGCGCTGGTCGCGGGTCCCTAGCAGTGGAGACGCAGGGAGGTAACCCTTGTTCCTCAGACCTTCCAACCCCCCCCCCCACCTTCTCCTCTCTTCTCTCTCTCTCTCTCTCTCTCTCTCTCTCTCTCTCTCTGCTCTTCTCTCGTTTTTTCTACAACTCTCTCTCCCTCTAACCTATCTCTACCTGCCTCCCTCTCTCTCTCTCTCTCTCTCTCTCTCTCTCTCTATCTCTCTTCCTCTCTCTTTCATTCTCACTCTCACCCTCTCCTTCCCTTTCGCTATCTCTTCTCTTCTTTCTTATTTTTCCTTTTCTTCTTCTCCTTCTTCGTCTCTCCCTCCCTCCCACTTCCTTCTACCTTCCTCTCCCCCCTCTCTCTCTCTCTCCCTCTCCTTCCCCCTTCCTCTATTCTACTTCGTTTTCTTCTCCTCCTCTTCATCCTCCACTTCCTTCCTTCAGCCTTCCCCCCACTTTCTCTCTCTTCTATCTATCGTTCTCCCTCCCCCCCTCATCTCTCTTTCTGTAACCCTTTCTCCCTCTCTTTTCTTCATCTCTCATTTCTCGCTCCCTCCCATTCTCCTCACTTCCACTTCCTTCCTTCTACCCTTCTCCCCCCTACTCCTCTCTCTCTAATACTCTCTTCTCCTCTCTCTATCTCATGATATTCTCCTCCCCTTCCCACCTTCTCTCTCTCTCTCTCTCTCTTCTCTCTCTCCTTCCTTCTACCTTTCCTCCCCCCTCCACTCTCTCCTCTCTCTCTCCCATCCTTCCAATTCCTATCTTCATCTCTCTCTCCTTCTCTCTCCATCTCTCCCTCGCTTCTCTCATCTCTCTTTCCTTCCTCCCTCCAATTCCTACCCCCTCTCTCCCCTCCTCTCTCTCTCTTCTTTCCTCTTCCCCTCTTCTCTCTGTCGTCGCTCTCTCTCACTCTCATTCTCACTCCCTCCCTCCCTCCCCCATTTCTCTATCTCTTTCTCTTTTCTACTTCGTCTTCTTCTTTCCTCTTTTACTTCTCCCTCCTCCTCTCCTTTTTTCTCGTCCCTCTCCCCCTCCCACTTCCATTCCTTCAGCCTCCCTCTTTCTCCCACCCCCCATCTCTCTCTCTTTCTTTCTCCTCCTCTCTAACCCTTATCTCACTCCTCTCCCTCCCCCTTTCTCTATTCTCTTTCTGTCTCTCATCGTTTTCTTTCCTCCTTTTCTTCTCCCTCATCCTCTTCTTCATCGTCTCTTTCCCCTCCCACTTCCTTCCTTCAGCCCTCTCCCCGCCCCCTCTCTCTTTCATTTCCTTCTCTCTCTTCTCTCTTCTCTCTCTCTTCTTCCTTCTCTCTCTCTCTGCTTCTCTTCTCTCTCTCTCTCTCGCCTCGTCTTCTCTCCTCTCTCTCTCTCTTCTCTTTCTCCTCCACCTCCATCTCTCGCTCCCTCCTTTCCAATCTCTCTCTCTCTTCGTCGCCCTCCTTCTCTCTCTCTCCACTCTTTCACCCCTCCCTCCTCTTCTTTCTCTTCTCTCTCTCAATGCTCTTCCTCCCTCACCTTCCAATTTCTCCCGCCCGTCCACCCTCTCTCTTTCTCCTCCCTATCTCTATAACTCTCTCTTTCTACCTCCCCTCCTCCCTCCTCTATCCTCACTCTCTCATCCCCCTTTCGCTATCCTTTCTTTTCTCTTTCCTTCTTTTATGTTTCGTCTTTCTCCTTCTCCTTCTTCTTCGTCTCTCTCTCCCCCTCCCCACTTCCTTCTACCTTCTCTCTCCCACGACCACCCTCTCTCTCTCTCTCTCTCCTCCCGCCTCTCCTTCCATTTTCTCTTTCTATTCTTCCTCCCTCCCACTTCCAATTCCTTCCCCCTCCCCCCCTTATCTCTCTCTCTCTCTCTATCCTCTCCTCCTGCCTTCCAATCCCACCCCTCCCATCTCTGTTTCTCTAACCCTCTTTTCTTTCTCCTCTCTTCCTTCAAGATCTTCATGTTCTCCCTCCCTCCCATTTCCTCTCATCTCTCTCTATCTATCTCCATACCTCTCTCCTTCCAATTCCTTTCCCCCAATTCCCTCCTTTTTCTCTCTCTCTTCTCCTCCTTTCTCCTCTCGCCTCACCTCTTTCTCTTCTCTCTCTCTCTCTCCTTCTTTCTCTTCACTCTCATTTTTTTTCTCATTCTCACTCTCACTTTCTCCCCTCCCCCTTTTTCTCTATCTCTTTCTTTCTGTCTTATTCTTCTTCGTCTCTCTCCCCTCCCACTTCCTTACTTCTACCTTTCTCTCGCCCTCTCTCTCACTACTCCCTCTTTTTTATCTCTTTCTTTCTTTATTCTACTTCTTCAACCTTTCTCCTCCTTCTTCGTGAATCCCCCTCCACTTCCTTACTTCTACGCTCCCCCCCACCCCGCTCTCCTTTTTCTTTTTTTTAACTATTACAGTTTAATGCACTGCCATTACCAATTTTGGGTCGCTTTTCTGCTAAAACATTTAGTGATAGAGCTAAAGTTATCTTAGCATGAATCCATGACGTAAAAAAATAAAGCAAAAAACTAGCTAAAATCCAAAGTAGCTTTATCAACACTAAAAAGTTATCCGAAAAAATCATACTGCAGCCCTCCACAGGTGTACTGCTGTTTTGAACTGTTGAGTAAGGTTTGAAAGAAGTCACAGGATTTTCCTTCTGTGTAAGGAGGCCTCTGAGTGACCCCTTGATTTGCTATATCCTCCTGCAGCTTAAAGATTCGCCTTCCACCACTGAGGTACTGCAACCTCGCGATTAACAGGGTGTATTGGATCTTGGGCGAGTGCGTTGGCTATTGACTTTGTCTATTGTTAGGTCTGTTTTGTTGTTACCATGCATTTACCTGAGGTTCGTGTAGCCGAGTTTGAGGTTGCTGAACCACTCTGTACTCACAAGCGGTCGACGAAACAGCGCTTGTGTAGAGTGCCTTTTGCTGCAGGCCAGACGGATGTGAGCTGCTCTGTTCCCGCTGCTGCGAAAGGAAGTGGGCGTCGATTTTTTCGGGACGCTCAGTACAGGCAATTGATCTTACTTATAGGGATGGTAGTGCAGTTGTCGAAGCAACAATGCTGTCAAAAAAGTGTAATATATTGACAACAGCATTCCTTTTGCTCGCAATATCCTCTGTGGTGGTGCCGAGGAATTTCAGAAGCGAGTTCTTCCTTGCCAGCTCCGATTTTAGGTTACGAATTATTTAAACTAGATCCGTAGGCTGGAGAAGCTCCCGTTCTTCATCAATGGCAGGAGACGTGCGTCTCAATTGCCTCGTCATCAGGATTCACGTGGGACACTTCGTCCGGGATGCCAATGGCTTGGCGTAACCTTTGCACTTCTGTGCAGGTGAAGTGGCTGTCTTCACCGAGGCACTGGGGATGGCAGATATTTCGTGGGCAGTCTGAGTAAGAACAGTTT
The DNA here is from genome assembly GCF_003789085.1 of Penaeus vannamei. NCBI lineage: Eukaryota > Metazoa > Arthropoda > Malacostraca > Decapoda > Penaeidae > Penaeus > Penaeus vannamei. The sequence continues at coordinate 62,986 of NW_020872572.1, forward strand.
TTACTTTGCCCCTAGTTGGCAGTTGACTTGCTGCAAACAGCACACCACTCGCGTGGTTCGTAGCCAGGCAGGCCCTCGGGTCGTGCAATCCGAGCGTGCTGGTTAGGAGTACTTAGCATGTTCATGTACTCACTCAAACACACACACACACACAGTTAAAAAATATGAGAGCGTTAAAAGTATCTTAAAATCAGGAGTAATAAATAAATATATACAGTTAATGGCTGTATTATGATTAAAAGAAAAGTATAATCAATTGTTTTAAAACGCCAGTTGAACAACACAAAAGAACATTCACACTATTACTAAAAGAAAGAAGAAAGTCTGTCAGACTTCAACAATATTAAAAGAGCCTTAATGCAGCCCACAATTACACGTACAATAAGGCTTACAAGCATTCAATAAGACAGTGATATAAATAGTCAAATGATATAGAAATTTAAATCAAGATAAAATAAAACAAAATAACAAAATAAAAATAAAG
>NW_020872572.1:73469-78469 GCF_003789085.1 Penaeus vannamei
TTAAATAGCTTCCTTGCATCAATCGGGCTGAAGCTAACAGTGAGTATTTTACGACTCTGTTGGGTTTATTATGTATTTTGCCGTTGATATTGATATTGCTTTTATAACAGTATTATTATTATTGCTATTTTTTATTATCATTATTATTATTATATATTTCTTTGTGTTATTATTGTATAGGGCACCGTTTTATCATAGTCATTCCTTTGGTTGCATATTTGATGTAATTTTTCGAGTAAACAGATTATTTTTCTTCATAGTTTCCTTTTTCTTCCATGTCTTAATTATGTACATTCGCTTTGTCATGTATGTTTATATCATTTTCTCGATAATCAACAGAGAGGAAAATGGCCGATGAGGAGACAGACGGAGCTCACATTTTAGTGAATGCTCTTGTCGATCAAGGAGTAGAGTACATGTTTGGGGTAAGTAGGGATTACGTCTCCTGTTTTCAGTTTGTTTTTTCTTATAGTATAAATGGGATTCCTTTGTAAAATTGGATAATATTTAATTGGTTGTAGGGATTTAGGTTTATTTATGGTAATGATATTCACTAGTATGTTGTTTGTCCCATGATTAGGGGGCTGTCAAAAAAAAGAAAGAAAAAGAATATCTTAATGATTCATTAAATAGATATTTGAATATAGAGATATAACCCTCTTTTTATTGCCAGCCATCATAGCCTGTATACTGGTACTGAAAGTGCTGTAAAGTGTGGTGGGGACCTGTCGAGCTTCTTTCCTGTCAGTTCAGGAGTGAGGCAAGGCTGTGTTCTTGCACCAACACTTTTCAATACTTGCATGGACTGGATACTAGGCAGAGCTATTGTTCAAAGTCATTGTGGAGCAACACTGAGCATATTAAGGTTATAGACCTTGACTTTGCCGATGATGTTGCTATTCTGTCTGAGTCTTTGGAATCCCTAGTGGTGGCTCTCGATGCATTTAGCAATGAAGCGAAGCCCTTGGGTCTAGAGGTCTCCTGGACCAAGACCAAGATCCAGGACTTTGGGGACTTGCTAGGAGAAACTGTTCGGTCGGTACGTTCTTGCGGCGAGGACATTGAAGTCACAGAGAGCTTTACATACCTTGGTAGTGCAGTTCATAACTCTGGGCTGTCAGACCAGGAAGTCAGCAGACGGATTGGCCTGGCAGCAGGGGTCATGAACTCTCTCGACAAGAGTATTTGGAGATGCCGGTACCTGTGCAGAAGGACCAAGCTACGGGTTTTCAAGACCCTGAAAATGCCAGTTTTGCTCTACGGTAGTGAAACCTGGACATTATCCAGTGCCCTGGAGTCTCATCTTGATGCCTTTTGTAATAAGTCCTTGCGCCGGATCATGGGGTATTGTTGGCTGGACCGTGTCTGGCACAGGACCTGTTACCTGCACAATCCGGGATCGCCAACTCAGGCTATATGGCCACTTGGCTCGCTTTCCACAGGCTGATTCTGCTCATCAGGTTGTCTCTGTAAAAGACAACCCTGGGTGGAGGAGGCCTGTGGGACGTCCTAGGAGGTCGTGGCTTGGGCAGATCAATCACACCTGTCAGGAGGAGCTCGAGATGGGCCGAGTCCCTGCCTGGCGGCTTGCCATGAGGGATCCCAAAAGGTGGACGCGGCTATGCACCCCTGTCAGCGTTAGATCCTAATGATGATGATGATATGTGGTAGATCAGGTTGTACAGGAGAAACACTTCATTCTTTGTTTATTCCTTTTATCCTTTCTTACAACTACATTTGTCATTTTCTTTACTATAGTGCTTCTATTTTTGTAAAACTGAAATGAAACAATTTCTTCCTCTTAATCTATGAGATCTAAAACATAAAACATCTTCTTCAAACAAACAATCTTTATACTTATATTGCAATTTTAAGTTATATAATAATACATGACATTACTTGATTATACAAATATTTGCAGATAATTACCTAATCTGCTTCGGAGGCTCCCTGTAATGGCCGACTGTTACTACAGTGGACTTAAAGAGAATGGGATATACTAGGTTGTACAGAGAATGTTATAAAGGGATAACTTAATCATTACCTCCTTGAGAAACTAAACATTTACCTTAGTTTATAAAATACATACAAATAATAGGAATGTAAATATCAGTTACATTTTTATTCAACATCCCACCATCTTTAAAATATTTTGGGTTACAGATTGTTGGAATTCCTGTTGTCGAGGTAGCAGTGGCAGCACAACAAGCAGGAATCAAGTATATTGGAATGCGCAATGAACAAGCGGCATGTTACGCAGCACAAGCCATTGGTTAGTTATTTATTTCATTTCTTTTTTCTTTTTACTTTCATTATTGCTTTTTCATTTTTTTCTTTTTTTTTTCTTCTTTTTCTTATCCATTTTTTCCCTTTTTTGCCGAATATACTTGAATTATGAATGAATACACAAATGAAGGGTTCTAGAGACTCCGAAAAGGATCATTTTAGAGAAAGATATACACCTCCTTTCCTGAGACATGATTTTTATTTGAGTACCAATCTGGTAGCTTATTCATAAGGTCTGACATCAAATCATTTAGTCATAGGCAATATTAACATTGCTTTTTGAAAACCTCTTTGAGTAGTACTTGACACTGATCCCTTTATAATATCTCAGCAACTTTCTATAAATCATAGTTACAATAAATGAGTTATGATTTTTGGATGTCTAAGTCATACTTCTTTGTACAGTATTATCTATCTTGGAACAACCATGGATAACTGATACAGATCATTCTACCATTAACTTTAGATGGCTTATCCTCAAACCTGTTGTCAGCATTTATATCTCATACATGTTCTTTGTATGTCTTTTCTGCAAAAAGGTCTAGGGTATTCTACAAATGTCAGCATTAAAAGTTTCATTGCATGCACTCAAATATTTGATTTTTGTAGAATTGGTATGGAGATAGAATAGTTTCAAAGCTGGATATGTAATTTTGGTTCATGTTACATTTTTATCAATTTTGCATAATTCATAAAAACTAACCTTCAGTTTATCCAATTGAAATTATTTTTCACTCCTCTTCTGCATTTGTCAAAGTGTACCTGTTTTATATCTCTCTGTCCCCCTCAGGATATCTAACTGGCCGTCCAGGAGTTTGTCTTGTGGTCTCAGGCCCTGGCCTTCTGCATGCCATTGGAGGGATGGCCAATGCCCAGAGTAATGCCTGGCCGGTTCTGGTTGTTGGCGGCTCAAGCGACCAGGACCAGGAGGGCTGTGGTGCCTTCCAGGAGTGTCCGCAGGTCAGGGGTTGCAATTTTGTTCTTTTAGGAGGCATTAGCCAGAGCTTGTAAAAAGAGTTTTATGCCAGTGATTAAGCTTTATCCAGAAAAAATTTTTATGAATATAGTAAAAAAAATAGTATATATGTTGTAATATGTTTTGTTTTGGGTTATTGTTTGTCCTTTCTCTTTCACTACTGTTTAAAACCAAAACGAATTCCTACTACAATTTTCAGTAAAATGTGCCAGTGTACTATTCTGCACAGAATTGTTTCATGCCTAAGACTCATTCTAGTGACCACCCCTGTCACCAGAATGAAATGGTATAATTTGGCATGGCGTTTCATCAGAGTATTGTAATTTCACATTTTCATTTATTTAGTAGTCTAAGATATTATTTTTTGTGTTCTCAAGACCTGAAGAAGGACTTAGTAAGCCCAAAGGCACTGGCGAAATGCACTGTCCACTGTGGTTTTTTTTTTTTTTCTCTGTATGTATATAGCTTCACAAGTGTTCAGTCAAGGCATCAAATATTAGGCCTAGTTAATCTCTCATGATTGCTATTGCTATTGTTCTTGTTATTAACATCTTCATTATATTTATCATCATTATAGTTATTATAACATTATTGATAATAGCAACAGCATTTTTTTTTTTTTTTTTTTTTTTTTTTTTTTTTTCAAGTAATAGTCTTAAGGTGAAGTCAGCTGGCCTTAGAAATGGACTCCTTGATGACTAAGTACATCTGGAGCCATCACTGTATAAATAAATGTGCATATACTCTGAACATTAACAGAGGAATGCCAAATTAGGTTTATCCACTTCATAAAGAAGTGTGTGTATGTGTGCATGCATGTGTGTGTGTGTGTGTGTGTGTGTGTGTGTGTGTGTGATGTGTGTGTGTGTGTGTGTGTGTGTGTGTGTGTGTGTGTGTGTGTGTGTGTGTGTGTGTGTGTGTGTGTGTGTGTGTGCATGTGTGTATATTTGTGTATATTTGTGGGTATATATGTGTGTATATATATATATATGTATATGTATGTGTGTGTATATGTATGTGTATGTATATGTGTATATGTATATGTATATATGTATATATATGTATATATATATATATATATATATATATATATATATATATATATATATATATATATATATATATATATATATATATATATATATATATATATATATATATATATATATATATTTATTTATTTATTTATTTATTTATTTATTTATATACACATATTTATTGTTATTATTATACTATTGTTATTATTATATTGCTGTTGTTGTTGTTGTGACCCACAGACTTGTACTTTGAAGAATCCTAAAATAGGCTAATCATTTTTGGCCCTTCAGCCCAAGGAAATGATATGCGTACAGTTTCCAGGGCAGCATATTTACACATAATTTCAGCCAACAGTATTAGCATAACCGTGGTAATGTTGTTTGCTCAGTGATTCACAGATTATTGTAGATTAATGCCGTGAGGAAGCAGTTTCCTACACAAGGCTGTATCTTGCCTTCAGATTTCTGTTGTAGATTTGTGAAATAATCTTGAAAAAATTTCAGGTCTAGATGTAAGATTGGTTACCTTATCTCTTCTACCCAAATGTAGGTAAATGAAGGAAGGTGAGGAAGGAAAGAAATATTTTAATGAATGATGTTTATGGAGTATTGCATCAAATTTAATTAGTGAACCACGTTATATGGTGTGATTTATCAGTTTTTTTAAGATTATGGACACAGCACATTACAGTCTTCAAATG
>NW_020872572.1:85969-88469 GCF_003789085.1 Penaeus vannamei
CTTAAGATATTAGTTTAAATATTTTGAAAAATAATTTTCTGTTTTAGGTATTTTCGTTAGCTTAAATTTGTAATCATGGACTTGATTGGAGCTGTAATTATCTCTTGTGTTCCTGCCAGGCCATGGCTGAGGACATATCAGTCCCTCTGAACTACTATGCAGTGTTTAGCCACCTCCAGCAACTATTGCCTTCAGACTGCATCATCGTCAGCGAGGGGGCCAATACCATGGACATTGGTCGCACATTTCTGCTCAATAGGTAAGAACTGCAGCATTAGCCAGTTAACAGAGGGTCAAAAATTTGGTTAGTGGCCATTATCACTGAGTTGTTGGCATGCATCAATAGATTCCCCTATTTTCATTCAGTAGGAGTTTGCGGGCAGCATTAAGCACCTAAAAGCTTGTATTTTGGTATATTAAAAAAAGGTTTATCTTCACTTAAGGGGCTATTGCCTAAAATGTTCCACCATAGAAATGAGGCCACTAATATCAGAGAAAAACATAGTGTAATGTAAGGAGAATGGAGGTTGAGGTTGCAGTAGAGAAGAAAAAAACAGAAAAGGGCATCCTGAGAATGGAGATTAATGTAAGTTAGATGTGTATATTAAGATTAGAAATTTCCAGAATAAAACTCATGTGTGTCTGTACCTTTACATAAAACTAACAAGCAGTATTTTTTTATATTATAATTTGAATTATTGATACTATTACAATGTAGTATGTTGCAGAAAATGTTTATGTTGAGGACCTCAATTTTTTATCGGGATATGTTCATTGCTGAGAAATATTTATAAGCCTCATCTTAATAGCCAAAGGATTATAGAATGGTTTGGGTTGTTTAATTATATCCATTATTTATTGATACATGCTTAACCATTACCTCAGTGTTGTTTTTATCTTAATTTGTGTTTTTAAATATCTGATTGCACAGACAACAAGTACCAAGCATTTTAAAACTCACACCTTTCTTTACCATTTCCATTGCCAGGCTTGCACGCCATCGACTTGATGCAGGCACTTTTGGGACCATGGGGGTGGGTCTGGGCTTTGCCATTGCCGCAGCCCTCTATGCACGAGACCACGCCCCAGGCCAGAGGGTCGTGTGTGTTGAGGGTGACTCGGCATTTGGATTCAGCGGCATGGAGTTGGAGACCATTTATAGATACAACCTCCCCATCGTCGTTATTATCATCAATAATAATGGTGAGTGTCATGAATGTTTTTGGAAAGTGCTTTGTAGAATGGGTTTACTTGGTGGAGGTCTGTTTTTTGTGCTTGATGTGCACTGTTTACCGTCATATATGATTGGGAGAATCCATTTTTGAGTTTATGAATGTAATTTTGTCTTTTTTTAAATGGTTCAGGTTGACATTGTGTAATATAGGGATGTTTTTTTTTATCACACTGATCTTACACTCTTCCCATTAAGGTATCTATGGAGGCCTAGACAAGGAACTCTTCCAGGACATCCGCGATGGAGTGGATGTCACCCTCGCAACGCCACCTACCTCACTGCTGCCAAGTGCACGTTATGAACGCATGGCCTCTATCTTTAATGAATCAGGACACCTCTGCACCACTATCCCGGAGCTGGAGTCTGCTGTCAACCTGTCTCTCGCCGAATCCCAAAAGCCGTCACTGATTAATGTGCTGATCAACCCCATGGCACAACGCAAGGCTCAGGACTTCGATTGGCTCACTCGGTCAAAGATTTGAGCAAAGACACATTATTCCAACTTTTTTTATGAATTATTCCCCAAGAAATGCAATGAACAGTTTGATACAGCATCTTCAACAGAATGAAGGGCAGTAATGTAATGTGGATTACTCATTTCACATTCTAGAATTATTCATTCTCATTTATCCTTATTCTCCAAAAAGGGGGAGTATGAACAAATGACATGAAAGTATTAGGATACACATAATAGTAAAATATTAATCATCATCAGAGTTACTTGGAGAATATGAGTTACATGCCTTGCATATTACCATTATTAATTTTTATACAGATTTGTCATCAATAATTTTTCATCTTTCTTTACCTAAGGACAAAGAGATTTTATTGATAATGTAGAATATGCTTCAGAACCAATGTATTAGCTTTAGTGTAAGAAGATTCTATAATATAGTTGTATAGTTTTATGAATTATTATTTTCAGATTTTATTGTTCATATTAAAAGTGAACCGAGCATACAATCTTTCATATTCCTTTAGTTTTTGAAAATGAGGTAATTGATATATGAATTATATGTGGACCCCTCGAAAAGAGTGATAAATAGAGAGTGCAGTGGCTGAGGGGATTAGAGCACTGGACTCAAAGACTGTAATGACAATCTTGAGTTTAAGAGTTCGAGTCTCGGACTGCTTGTTGTTCCCCAGGCAGGAACAACCCAATTGCTTACGGCCCACATCTAATATGTGGCTGGGGATAGCAAGAGCATGCAACGGTAAAATCCCTGCTTCACCCTTTATGCTGGATGATACATTGCAAAGGAGACT
>NW_020872572.1:93469-96089 GCF_003789085.1 Penaeus vannamei
CCGTGACCCCGCCGACCTCTCTCCCAGTGTCTTGCAAGTGCGAATGAGGCTCAGCCAGGCACTCTTCCTGACCCTCGACAGCAATGGGCGTGACTCTAAGGCTCCCTTAGTCCGAGACACTCGTAGGAGGCTCCTCTTCTGCCTCGGCCTGTTGCACATCAGCGTATAGTGTGCATATTTGAGGACAGGGGGGCTTGTGCGTTTTTTTTTTTTTTTGTTGTTGTTGTTGTTGCTGTTTTTTAACACGAGCGTTTGCGTATATGTTTGATGCATGTATGTATATGTTGTGTATCTATCTATCTATATGTATGTATTCTGTTTGTACGTATGCATACATGTATATACATATATATCACTATATATATATACATATATATATATATAAATTTGTGTACATAGATATGAATATCAATATACATAAATATAAATATCAATATACATAAAATATATATAAATAAATAAATGTGTATATATACATATGTATATATACATATATGTATACATATATATACATATATGTATACATATATATACATTATATATATATATATGCATACATGTATATATACATATATGTTACATACATGTATACATATATGTATACATATATATACATATATATACATATATGTATACATATATATACATATACATACATATATATTATACATATATATACATATATATACATATATATACATATATATACATATATATACATATATGTATACATATACATATATATGTATATGTATAGAGATTTTCCCTTCCTCAACCACTAGCATATATACCCCGAAAGAAACCCCGAAAGAAACCCCCAGGCCAAGCCCCAGGCATGGCGCGAAAGAAGGAAATAGGCAAATGAAGTGCCTGAAGACCAAGCCGATAGTTCGAGACCCAAACAACCGAGACGAGAGAGGGAAGGGAAAAACAAAAAGGAAAAACCGGTAACGACCATCACCTCCCTCGGTGGTTATCGCGACAGTTTGGAGACGTCGACAAGGGGAAATAATATTAGAAAAAGATAAATAAAGGCAAGGATACGGAGAAAATCCGATAGTAAACAGTGTAGTAAAAACTGTGCATTTCGGCCATAACATATCTCCAATAATTAGGTTTAAAAATAAATAAATATCTATTTTGGCCTGGCGACTTTAACGCCATACAAGTAGTGAGACTTGGTGAGTATTACGTCCATGGTTATAAAAATAACCATATCACTACAAACATACAATGAACGTAAAAAAAAAATGAGAATGGCCTCGGGACAGTTGCAGGAGGCAATATATATATATATATATATATATATATATATATATATATATATATATATATATATATATATATATTCCTTATGTGAGAGGGTAAACTTTCGGGTATTTTGGTTTTTGGTAAGGAGGTTCATATCACTTCTGCATTCTGCACACACACACACACACACACACACACACACACACACGCCCTTACACACGTACGCACGCACAAACACACCACGCACACATACACACACATACGCACAACACACACACACACACACAACATACACATGCACACACACACACGCACACACACACACACACACACACTCACGTGTATATATTCATATATATTATTTATAAGATATCGAAATATGCATATACACAAACACAAACACACACACACACACAGGCATATTCACACACAGACACACAAACACACACACACACATACTCTACAAACACATAAACATAAACAAAGACGCAAAATCGCACACATTTCAACTACAAATAATCTTCTTATACGAGCTAATAACCCAAAAAAACACAGATGAAGTCCTAGAGCACCAAGTGCTTACTTCTTTTGCTTAGGAAGCTTCTAAGAAAAAGGACATGAATTAAGAATAGAAGGAGGCGACCAAGGAGGAGAATAAGGGGCAGGACGGCTTCGTTGTTGTTGACGGAAACCAACACGCAGTCGCAATCGGGTCGTACATCAAATATGAAATCCTCTACGAAGAGGTACATAAGGTCAAGTCTTTGGACTTGAACACAAAGGAAAACGAGGTTAAAAAGGAAACGCCGATAAGCGGCAGCAACAGGCCGACGAAAATCGTCAGGCTTCTCTGAAACTCGCATGGAACAGATGCAAAAGGCCTTCCTCGGGAAGGACAGCGAACTCCTGGTGGACAAGATCCTGCTAGCGGGGCCTGGGAACATGAAGGCCCTTCTTCTCAAGATTCTTCCCCAGAAGCTGGCCAAGGTCACCGAGACCATGGCCGTCAGTCGCTCTGGCAGGTCGGGGCTCTACGATCTGGCCAAGATGCTCGAGGCCGAAGAAGAGAAGAGGCGGAAGGAGGCGATCAGGAAGGCTAAGCAGGAACGCGCTTAGCAGGTGAGAGCTCTACGTGCTCCGGCAGTTGACAACGGAAGCAGAAACACCAGCCGGGCCGGAGCAAGCATCGTCAAGGCTAGCCCTTATTCCAGCTAACCCAAGCTGAGAAAAAGGCTCAGGCCGAAGAAAAGAAGCGGGCCAAGCTCGCTCAGGCGGCGGAGAGGAAGCTCGCCCGGCAGCAAGAGGCGCAGAAGGGGAATTCCCGCTGCAACTGATGACGGCACAGAAGGGGAATTCCCGCTGCAACTGA
>NW_020872572.1:96189-98689 GCF_003789085.1 Penaeus vannamei
TCCAAAGTGGACCTCAGAATATATAATATTAATTCCTATTAGATGTCGGGAGTGATAATACTAACATGTTATCACTATATATACTTGAGATGATTGACGAACATGAATCACATTATCAATATCATCATTTAATACCCATAAAGTTATACTTCATGAATAATGTTTATCAGTCCGTATATCCATTTGATCTCTCAAATCGAGGTAGACTTATGCCCAGTAGGAATTCCCACAACAGCGTAACCTGAAAGCGATAGTTCTTCCCTCACGGGTACTTTGATAAGAGTCCGTGTTTAATGTATGGTTCAGTTTGCTATACACCTAGGTGAGTGATATGTTACATGGATGTATCGTGAGTTGACTTATCTCCCACATGATATACTTACATACCGTTAGGGTATGAGTGAATCTTATATAATGTATGATTATGTAAAATATATATGATATATCCAGGCAAATTATATATTATGATCATGTATGTTATTTAATGCTAGGTGTAGTATGAGTTAGAGTTGTATAAAAAGAGACTGAGTTTTGTTATATTAGTCAGATTATATTATGCTATGACTTTATGTATGATATCGTGGTTATATTAGATCAATAATTAGTATTATTGTGTTTATTTTATGTTTGCCAGTAACCTATTTAAGGACACAGTAGCCTTTTTAATTTACTTATATAGGATTATATGAAATGATATTAGTTATAATGAACTGCTTAACGTAAATATAGTAATGTAAGTTAAATAGCCAGTATTTAATACAAATGTTAGATTACTAATAGGTATAATTTAATCTATAAATATTATTTTTGTAGTTATAAGAAAGAATTTTCTGTTTTAGTATATTATTCGAGTTAGCTTTAAATTTTATGTAAATTATAGGACTTGATTTAGGGAGACTAGTAAATACCGTCTTGTGTTCTGCACAGGTACATGGCGTAAGACATAAATCAGACTCCACTTCATGAATAACTTAAATGCAGTGTTTTAAGCCACCTCTACAGCACTTTAATTGCCTGCAGCCTTGAGTAATCGATAATCGTCTCAGACGAGGGTGGGTGTGCTGAGATTTGAGTGCCTGATCTTGTGGATGCTATTTAGAGAGTTCATAGGCACAATCAATTATGTTCACAATAGTGATTAAGAACTGCTGCACTTAGCCAATTAACAGAGTGGTCACAACTAATAAATTTGATATTATTGGACATGTCTGCACTTAGTAATATTGTTGGTAACTATGTATCATTAATCTAAATATATATTATATCCTCACCTTTTAGGTGCCGTACAGTCATCTGCAGTGACGTGTTACGGGCAGCATTAAGATACACCTAAATAAGCGTTATTTAATTATTATATAGTGAATATTAAAAAAAAAATATAGTAATTATATATTAGATCTTTCCACTTCAGGGGCTATTTGTTACTAAATAATATGTTTCACCTAATAGATATGAGGCTATCAACTAAAATCAATAGATGAGAAAAAAAAGCTCTATTACTTCAATATCGGACCGATCATTACTAAATGGTTATTGATGCATAATGTAACTACCCACTACATTATAGAGCCATGTGCATGTGTTGTATTAATGATAGACTCGACTATATAATAGGTATATATGACAATAGAGGTTTATAGTAAGATAATATTCCATAGATATATAAAATTCTAGAGTTATAGAGGCATCAATAGCGATCAGAAACTTAGACTATGTTTTATGTTACAATTTTGAAATATGATCCAAAATAGGTATGAGTGAGTAATAATATGACACTGTTGTAATGTAGATAAAATAATATAGGTTAGATGGATTATAATAATAGTTATTTAGTAATGTGTATAGATATATAAGATGGACTATTGTATATAAAATGGATTTGATATATATACCTAGAATGACGATATGGGGAAGTACATAATTGATAACTTACTTAATGACAGTATGATTGGTGGTTGTAATACGCATTTAGCCATAGTAATTGAGAATAATAAATAAAATAAATATAGTATATTTTAATATTAATATATCATAATATTATCTATATATACTATACTATGAATCATATGATAAAATGTGGTAGTATATACTGTAATGATATAAACTGTATATAAAATATATTATGTAAATATAATCATGATATATATATATATATGTTTATAAATATATGTTATATATGTATATATATATTATATATATATGTTCTTGATATGGTAGTATATAGTATGTATTAGTATATGCTAGATATAGTATAGTCATATATTATTAGGAGAAAATAATGTTCATAGATAATAAAGGACATAGCTCACAGTATATATACTTTGGAAAATATTTATGATCACTTGATAGTGAGAAATTAGAATTAATATAATAAGTATAGACTGTGTATATTAATGGATTGGAGTAGAATAAATTTATCGCCAAGATATGTAAATTAAAAACTCAGTGTGTGTCTACTTGATATCACTTTACAGTAAAACTAAACAAATAGTTAATTATG
>NW_020872572.1:103689-111189 GCF_003789085.1 Penaeus vannamei
ATACATATACATACATAACATACATATACATACATACATAATATATATATGTATATTATCCTTGCAGAAGGCTTGTTACCATTATTATCATCATCTTCATTATATATATNATTGAATAAAAAAGTTAATACATAAGGAACTCAAAATACATTTCAAACATTCACTAATTAGAAAGGCTTGTATTTGTCTCATCACAGAGCAAGAAAAAACAGTGCAAGTTGCAATTCTGCGTATGTGTGTGTTGAGAGGATCTCTTCTCTCTCTGCTCCTCTGCTGCCTCTCTCTCTTCTCTCTCTCTCGTCTCTCTGTCATCGTCTTCTCTCTCTCTCTCTCTCGTCTCTCTCTCTCTCTCTTCCTGGCGAACCGGAAAGGGACAGACTCTCGCCTATGTGGCCAGTTTGGTGAGCAATTAGAGCACCGACGCGCATCTCTCTTTAGCCCGAACTCCTCGCGTGTTATTGAGTGCGGCTTTTTTATGAAAATACACACTTCCAAGATTGCTCACCTGTTAGCAGGCGACGTGGAGGGGCGAGAGCGAGCCGTGGCGGGTTCGCGAGGGGCTAAACCTGCCTGCGTGGGACCCTCGTGATGCCGCAATTCCAACTCGAGTGTTCCGAGAGAGAAAAACATAATAGTGTGTGTGTGTGTGTGTGTGTGTGTGTGTGTGTGTGTGTGTGTGTTGTAAACGCTAAAAGATATATAGCGTTTGTTTTCTAATATTTTTTGAATTGTCGTACAATAAGGAACATTTGGCAACACTGGAGTAAACATGTGGCATATATGCATCTGGAAAATAAGTAACGATTTCAGTCTTTTGTATTTGATATTAAAGCAATGTTTTCATATCATTAAGACAGCAGCATTATCCTTTATTTTTTAAATAAAATCCCTAATATTGCAGAGCTGTAATATCTTGTTTTGAATGGAATTATATGTTTAGAAATAAGACTTAACGTCAGGAGGGAGGAAGCCGTGCTCTTGCAAAGTAACCAGAAATCTGCTCATTTTAAACGTTACATTTACGAAGACACAAATACTGTCAGCGCTTTAAAATATTACTATTTAGCTCATGAACAGTTTGGAATTGCTTTGAAGAGGTGCCTAAGGCCATGGAAATCACCGAAAGATATGTTTTGGTGAGTTAGATATCACGTGTTTTGGATCCTATTGTTTTGGGAAATTGGGAATATGTTGATGTGTTATGTCTCTTTCTCTCTTTCTCTCTCTCTAAACCCCAAACACAATCAATCCCCATCCGACTGAACCGGAACAAGGGGGCCGGCCACAGGGGTTTATATATTAACAACTTTCATACCGTAAACTAAAAAAAACCATAAATAACGAGAGACCTACTTAAGTTCACTTTTTCTCCGCAACCACAAGGAGTTGCGGGGAGTATTTGGGAGCGTTAGCAAGGTCTCGAGGTCCTGCGTGGCTTGGGCTATGTGGCGTTCCAATTACAGGGTTCCTATGGGGGGTCAGGATGCGAAAAAAAACTAAAATCATACCGCTTACATATTGAAGCAACAGTACATGGTTGCAGGTTTATTTAGGGTGCTACGGAAACCTATCACAGTGTGAATTACTTTCAAATATTGGGTCATATGTTAAAGTTTCCAGGATAGACCCAAGTGCCAGTGATTTTTAACCAAATTCAAATACTGAAGAACCAGAATGTAGATTTAAAGAAAATGAAGAGGGTTCTCAACACCATGATTCTAATCGTGATTTAATGACAGAGATCACAGGTACCATTTAATGCTGATACAGGTAAATCTGTTGCAAACTTATGCCTGATGCAAATTTGATGAATACTTTGATATCTTATAACCTTAGGAGTTTAATGCCTATGGTAAAAGTACAGAAAATTAGTGGGATGTAACTCAGTACAAATCTTTTATTAGATCCTTTGACAGTATTAATAGTAATAAACTTACAGATGATGAAAAGCTATTTTATCTTAGAACAAAATATCTGGTAAACCAAGGGACACAGGGCTTGTGCTCACATGGAACCAGGTGAAGGATATAAGGAAGCTGGGTATCTATTACACAGGAAATCTGGTGACCAAGAACTTATAGCAACTGCTTATGTGGATAAAATCTTGGTGTGGCCAAGGTTGAGGGATGATGACGTGGAAGAGGGTGATCAGTTCTACATCACTTATAGGGTGTCGTAATGCTTTGTGTGGAGGCCTTCAAGGAGCTAAGGAAATCGAGCACCCCGGGATTATGAGGAAAATTGTGGAGCAGCTACCATTAACCATGCAGGAGAAGTGGTGTGCCGTATATTTAATATTGGAATATGGAGGCAGAACTTCTCCATTTAATTTAGTAGATTTCATATATAGGAGGTTGATATAATGTCTCATCCCTTATTTGGAAGGCATCTATTTAGTACTAAGGGTATGCAAAGGGAAGGTAAATCATGGAAGAATGACGATAAGTTCAAGATGCAATTAGGGACCAAGCTAAAGCACGAATTTGACAAGGTATTTTGTAATAAGGTCACAGAAAATACAAAGCAAGGACTAAAATGCTGGTTTAGTAGTGTGCCACATAATTTGGATGAAGGTAAACAGTTGAGCCAAAGACCACAAAAGGAAAGATTGGAAATTTATATCAAAGAAAGGATTACGTTTTGGATGTCTTAATAAAGGGCATTGTCTAAAGAATGTATCAAGAAAAGGATTTGTCGAATATGCAAGGTTAGACATCCCGCAGTCCTCCATAGGCAGTCTTCTCTAAGGGATGAATTTAAACGGGGCATAAATGACAATAAGAAACCAGGTGACTTTATAGAGAATAATGATCAGAAAAGGGATAATATTGATGATGTAACCTGTATAGCATCAGTGGATAGTGAAAAGGATTGACATAATTTGGTGAAGGTCAATGCCAAAAGAGTAAATAAGATTGGAAGGTCTAAAAAAGAAGCTTTTATGTGACGAGGTATTTTATAAGGATTATTGCGCTTTCATGACAGATGTAATAGAAAAAAGGTTATTCAGGGCGAGCGCCACAGACAAAGGACAATGAAGATAGCTGTTTGGTATATTCCTCCTCATGGTGTGTACCATCATCAGAAAACAGACCAGTTACGTGTGTTTTTCACTGGGCAGCCAAGTATAAAAATGAATCCCACAACAGTTCCCTTCTTCAAGGCCCTGCTTTGACCAAACCCATTTTAAGCAGGGAAAGTTCTTGTCTAAAATCTCAAGACTTTATCTTGCTACCTCAAGAATTTCGCTTGCTTTCTCAAGCGACCCCGGCTAGAAAAGTCAAGCGGTGGACCGTCGCCATGGCAACAGCGTCGTTCGCGTACCGTACTGTTTACAATCCTTCGAATGCGGGCGTTGGCCAAGAACTCCGCATAATATTTTATCATAGAAATATTTTTTTCACGGTATCTGATTCTGTAATTTCCATAAAATCATATTCAAAGAAATTGAATTAACAGAAAACGAAAGGAAATAATGGAGAATATGGGAATAAAAAGTGTTGTACTTATAAATGATATATTGTAAGACGAACAATTTACCTCTTACTTTTAAACTCTTCGTCTCTCAAAATCGAGAATAAATCTGCTATTCTATGAAATTAAGAATAATTCAAGTGAAAAAGTCTGAGAAATTCTAGCAACATTCTTCTGTTGATATTGTAATCGATGACATACATTTAACTTCATAAAATCGGATATATGGGAATGGGTAGGCCTATATTTTAATCCAGGGATGTTCATTTGATTTGATAACGCGTCAGAGTGCAAGGGTTGCCCATCAGAATTGTGTGTCACTGTTTTGGAGGCGCTTCATATGAATATATAAAAACCTTCCCAACACAATACAATACCATAGTACTATATGACCTTTGATGTCTAGCACATTTATTTTCTTGTCATTATTACTTACTTACTTCACATGAATATAGGAGAAAATATTGCAATTTGTTAAGATATTAGGATAGATCTATTTACTTCTCTGCTCTCTTGATGCGATGTTACCTTGTCAGTTGTTTTGAAATGCGCGCTCAAACTGTTGCCAACAGCCAATGAAATAAACTCCACCCTCGACTTATGCCCAAGGTATCTCTCTCCGAGATTGTTGGTGGGAATACTTGTCTATTGCTTTTAAAACCAAGCATGTATATGTTGTGTGTTATTTTGACATTCTATGCTCTCCAAGGACTATTACGTTTAAAGCAAGGAACGCTACAGTTCTTGACATATAGGCAGGGATTCTTACCCAAGCGCTCACCTGCTTAAAACGCTTATAGTTTCAAGACTTGGTTGCTAAATTTCAAGACAAGATAACAAATGATTAATGAAAAATATATTTTTTTTTCAGGTTTAAAGACATAGTTTCAAGACTGGCTCCAGTTTCAAGTCTGGCTACAGGGTGTGGCAAGATGTACATCGAGAACAGCATCAAGACCAAATTTCAAGATTGGGCTTCATTGTACGAGTGTTAGGAACCTCAAAGAAATTTCAAGATATGCTTGATCTCCAAGACTTCTTCAGTATCAAGACTAAGAAGAGTTGGTTTGGAGACCCACAGGAGTGAGTTGTTCTAGTGAAGATACACGTTTCAGCGTCAAGGGCTGGGTAATGCTACATGCTAGGCTTAGTTCTGGTTAATATTTTTTTGAGATCAAGTTCATTAATTACAATATGATGAAGAGTATAACATTACTATTATGAAATAAGTGCTGACAAGGGAGTAGGAACCATTTGTTTTGCATACTTTTGATGGTATTAATGTAATATGTCTGACATTATGGCAAAATCTATTGACTTCAAGAGAGTTGTAGAGAAAGAGGATAGTGTTGTATACAAGGCAGCCGAAAATATGGAAGATGAATCAAATTGGAAGGAAGTGTTAAATACCGGGCCTGACGACAGTGTATCCAGGGTGTCTTATAGGTCACAGGTAAAAGATTCTTGTGCTATGAGTATATTAAAAGAAGTGAATCAGGCTAAGGTCCTGATTTGACCAACCCATTAGTCCAGATATTATTTAGGTTCCATCAAGGTCATTTTGCATTCATTTTGCATTCAAGTTGGTGTTCCAGAAAAGGATGGGGGTTATTTAAGTTTTTTTGTGGTGGCCAGATGGAAATATCGAACAGGCTGTAAGTGAATATCGCATGGCTGTTCCCCCATTTGCAGCAAAGTCTTGTCCTAGTTCTAATTTTGCTCCACAGAGAACAGCAAAGGATTTTGAAGTGAATATTTGCCAGAAGTTCAAAAGACCATATTTAGCAATTTTTATGTTGGTGATTGTCTGAAGTCAATGGATATGGAAGATGAATCCAATTTTTAGTAATGAATTGTTGCATGTAGGTGGCAGGCTTACAAAGGCTCCATTAAGACATGATAACAAGCATCCATTTTGTCAAGTAAACACCATGTTACAGATATGATCATCAGAGATTGTCATGAGAGAGTGAGTCACCAAGAGCGTGAACATGTCTTGAGTTCACTTAGAGCAGTGTTGTCCAAACATTTTCGCCTATTGTACCCTTTATTATCTTCTTGTGCTGTTACGTATCCATGGCTAAACAAACGGTTTTATTTAGGACAGTGCAAATAATATACTAATTATGAAAAGATGGGATTGCAGGAGTGTTGGTCAATAAATTCGAATTTAAGACACGAATAAAAAAAATGATTCATAGAACATGTGATGTTTCTCTCTCTCTCTCTCTCTCTCTCTCTCTCTCTCTCTCTCTCTCTCTCTCTCTCTCTCTCTCTGTGTGTGTGTGTGTGTGTGTGTGTGTGTTCGTGTTCGTGTTCGTGTTCGTTCCTTGTTTGTTCACGTACCCTTAAGATCTATGTTGTGCACCCCAGTTTGGACAACACAGACTTAGAGAACTTTATTGGATAGTTAAGGGTAATAGTGCTGTGCGTAGGTTTATCAAAGGTTGTATTAAGTGTCGCAAGTACCAGCAACAGATGGGAGATCTTCCAGAAGGTAGGATCTCTGCCAACCAACCACCTTTCACTACAACTGGTGTAGATTTGTTTGGTCCATTCTATACTAGGAAGGCAAGCTCTCAGGTGAAGAATTATGGTGTAATATTTACATGCTTAACTATAAGAGCAGTACACGTAGACATTGCAGGATCATTGTCCACAGACTCATTTATTAATGCTCTAAGAAGATTCATAGCTAGACGAGGGCAAGTGAAATCTTTGTATCGTGATAGGGGCTTTTTAACTTTGTTGGAGAAGAGAGAGAATTAAAGGAAGGTATGAGGGAATGGAATGAGTCTCGTTTTAGTTGAGACCCTTTTGTTGAATAATATAGAATGGAATGTTAATCATCCTCATGCATCTCATTTTTGGTGGTGGTTGGGAAAAACAAATCGGAACCATTAGGAAAGTTTTAAATGGAATTATGAAAGAGCAAGTTCTGCATGATGAGGGTTTAAATACCCTGATGGGCGATGTTGAAGCTGTTATTAATAGTAGACCTATATCTACTGTTTCAAGTGACTGCCATGTTTTAAGCCCCATAGCACCTAATCATCTCCTTACATTGAAGGAAGATCCATTGTGTGTTAAGAATTGGACGCAAATGAAGTGTACAGTAAGCGAAGATGGCGTCATATTCAGTACATGGCTGACTTATTCTGGAAGATGTGAAGTCAGGAGTACTTGCTAACTCAACGGGAAGGACAAAAGTGGTTTGTGAAAGGCAGAAATTTAACTGTAGGAGATATTGTTCTGTTGGTTGAGGCAAATTCCCCCAGGTGTCATTGGCTAAAAGGTCTGTGTCATTTCTGTTAAGCAGAGTGGTGATGGGTTAGTAAGAAGTGTAACTGTCAAGTGTGAAAAGTCTTTTATGACTCGACCTATATCGAAGTTGATTCTCTTGTGTGAAAATGATAGTAATTGATTTAAAGGAGTTATATGATAGAATGTGAAAATGTTATAGCAGATGATTATGTTAAGATAATAACTGTTGTTGTTAAGATGAGTAATTTACTGAAATTATTACATGTAAGATAGGATTTTGAAAATGCATTCACTTTACTAATTTTGTTGAATCTCTATGAAGATTCAGAGGTTTGGGTGTAAACGCTAAAAGATGTATAGCGTTTGGTTTCTGATATTTTGTGAATTGTCGTACAATAAGGAACATTTGGCAACACTGGAAGTATGTGGCAATATGCATCTGGAAAATAAGTAACGATTATTTTTATTTGATATTAAAGCATTTTTCCACGAGTTAGATTTCACGTGTTTTTGATCATGTTGCTGTGGCAGGATATTGCAAATAAGTAGATGTGTTGTGCCAATTGATATTTATCAAATAGAATAAGGATACTGTTGATAAACTTTGATTATTGTGTGAAAAGCCAGTGCTATTATGTTCTATTGAATATTAATTTTAGGAAGTATTGTCTGATTATTACAGAAACAAGTTAAACTGCACTGTAAGCTGTGAAGGAATAATAGTAATAAAGGATAATTGCAACAGGGTGTTTCGAATATTCC
>NW_020872572.1:116189-131189 GCF_003789085.1 Penaeus vannamei
TTGCAATGTGTACCGGAGTTGTTCTTCTGTATCCCGTTAATCCTGCTATCATTATGGTTGTTCTGCTGCCTTGTTTATTTATTTGTTTATTTATTTATTATCTATTATTATTTTTTTTTTTTTTGCGTTTTATTAAGGTGGACATTTTCCCTGAAGCAAAATGATTATACCATTGTTTTACGTAACTTTATAAACACATAAACACACACACGGACATATACTCAACACACACACACACACACACACACACACACACACACAACACACACACACCACACACACACACACACACACACACACACACACACACACACACACACACACACACACACACACACACACACACACACACACACACACACACCAATACACACACAATAGGTCTACCACATAATCGCTTTGTCAAGTTAAGAAGATAAAGCGTAAAAGTTTGTGAAAAAAGACAGAGAATATTATCAATCTCGAAACAACATCAACACAATCTTTATTCAGAAGAAAAGTGTCCGATTATATTAGAAAACAGAAAAAAACACGATAATATAAACAAGAAAGACATGATAATTAAGAAAAAGTTGAAATCTAAGCAAAGAAATGTAGTTAGGAACGAGTTTAAATCTTGAGCATTTACCAGCGGCTTTGTAGAAATGGAGTTAGTAACATGGAGATAGTGAATTAAAGTGTTATTTCTCAATAAAAGAATGTTATTAGTGAATGTCGAGTTGCTTATCATACTAAGAAAAGTCAAAGTATAATGGCGTGTCAGAACCAGAAGAGAGAAAGGAAAGAGAGAAGAGGAAAGGACAGAAAGAGAATTCGTCCCAGAAGGAGAACCAGAAGGAAAAAAGAGAGAGAAAGGACAGAAGAGAGAATTAAAGGAAAGGAGAGAGCAAAATGAGTGAATAAAAGAATAAAAGAAAGGATGGAGACAAAAAGAGTGAATAAAAAGGGACAGAACCAGAAGAGAAAGGAAAAGAGAGAAAAAGACAGAAGAGAGAATTAAAGGAAAGGACAGAGCAAAATGAGTGAATAAAAGAATAAAAGAAAAAGGAGACAAAGAGAAGAGGGAAAGAGGGAAACAAAAGAAAGGACAGAAGCAAAATAGAAAGGAAAAGAAGGGAACAGAGCAAAAATAAGAGAAAAAAATGAAAGAACAGAACCAGAAGAGAGAATATGAGAAAAGACACAGTCAAGAGAGAGAATAAAAAGCAACCGAACCAGAGAAGAAAATGAAAGAAAGGCAGGAGAGAATAAAAGAGAATAAAAAAACAAAAGACAGACAAAGGAGAGAAAAGACAGAGACAAAAGGAGAGAATAAAGAAGAGAGCAAAAGAGACAATACAGAAAATACAACAAATGACGTAACCAGAAGACAGAATTCATACACCATACATGAAAATGACTCCATAAAGGGCTATACCACACGGACACCACCTCTAAGCAACCCGACGAAAAACAAACAAACAAACAAACAAACAAAAAATTCGAAATTCGACTCAAGAACCTCACCGGAATTCCGCAATAAACTCATCGCCTCATCCCGGGCGTCGAAGGGCGTCGAAGAGCATCGAAGGGAGTCGAAGATCCCGTTTCCTCGATTCCCACGAGACCCGAGGATACATCCGGGCATCGCAGAGCAATAGTTTCGGGGAGAATCCGGTCGCTTATCGAGCCGCATCTAATCCCATTGCAAATAATGTGACGGAATGAGCCGCGACAATCAATCAGGAGACCGCGGGAGGGGAGGGGGATGGGGGGAAGGAGGGAAGAGGGGAAGGGGAAGGGGGAGGAGGGGGAGATGGGGGGATAGGGGGGGAGAGGAGGGGGAATGGGGGGAGGGGGAGGGGGAGGGGAGGGGGAGGGGAAGAGGAGGGGGTGGGGGAGGAGTGGAGTGGAGGAGGAGGAGTGAGGGGAGAGGAAGAGGAGGGGAGGGGGGAGGGAAGAGGAAGAGGAGGGGTGAGGGGGAGGAGAAGGAGGTGGATGGGGGGAAGGGAGGAAGAAGGGGGATGGGGGGGAGGGAGGAGAAGAGGAGGGAAATTCGACATGATCCGAGCCTTCCTCGCCGCCCGCATCCAAACTTTAATGTTCCTGCGAAGTTGGGCGGCGGGCGGCATTCCTGGCGTGACAGAGTGACGGCCTTTGGGGCTCGGGAGGGGGAGGGGATAGGGTGGGGACGGAGGGGGGAGGGGGGAGGGGGGGGGGAGGGGAGGGGGGAGGGACCAGGAGGACCAGAGGAGAGGAGGGGAGGAGGAGGAGGAGGAGGAAGGGGAGGAAGAGGAGGAGGAGAGAGGAGGAGGGAGGGGGAGGAGAGGGAGGAGGAGGAGGAGGAGGGTGGGAGAGTGCCAGGATTTTCGTCTGACCGTCTGGACTCTGACGCCCACGAAGTTCTCCCTCAAGGAACGCCCACCGCCCGTCACAGCGGGTGTCCACTCTCGCCGCCTCCTGCCACTGGGGCGTCGGCTTTTCCAGACTGATTGGCTTACTTCCTTCACCCTTTTCTTCTTCTCCTCTTCTTTATTGTTGCATTTCTCTGTTATTCTTTCATTTGTTCTCTTTTTTCCTCTCCAATTCTTTCATTCACCACTTTTCTTTCTTTTGGTGTTCTTCTATTATTGCATTTCCTCTGTAATTCTTTCATTTGTTCTCTTCTTTCTTTTCCTGTCCTTCTGTTAATGCATTTTCCTCTCCAATTCTTTCATTCACCCTTTTCTTTCTTTTGTTGTTCTTCTATTATTGTATTTTCCTCCAATTCTTCCATTCGATCTAGATTTAATTATCACATTTATTTATTTTTGTGTTCTTAGTCGTTTGTTCTATTATTGCATTTTCCTCTCCAATTCCTTCATTCGATCTAAATTTAATTATCACATTTATTTTTTTTTTGTGACTTTTTTATTTATTATGGTTACTATTTATGATGTGGTTCAGTTATATATGTTTGTCTAGATTTCACTCGCTTCTAATTACGAATTTAATTGAATATGTGAATCTATATCATTAATCATGGTACTATTATGTATTGTATAGTATAGAATTACTATCGTATTTCTTTAATTTCACGATTAGAAAATATATATAGTATTATAAATGGAATAAATTAGGAACTACTAGATACGATTTCTTAAACAATATAAATTACAAAATGATAAAACGATTAAAAGATTAACAAAAGATGAGAATTACTAACTATGGAATTAAAAGAACTGAAGTTACCCCTCAAAAATGGAATTACAAAAAGAAATAAAAAAATGTAGAAATTGCAAAAAAAAATAAAGTAAAAAAATAAATAACAAAAACAAAATAAAGAATTGAAGAAAAAAAATGAACAATCAAAATGGGATTTTTTTGCAGCAATATGAAATACAGAAACCACAAGGAAAATAAGAATAATAAATGATAGGTATGACAAAATAATATAAATAATCGAAACAGAATTCGAGACACGAGATTACATTTCTCACCTGAAATCAAGTAATTTTGAAATAAATAGATTTTATCTGAATTCCCTATAGATTATTTTATATTCGTGTATTTCATTCATTTGGTGATCTAATTATAAGCATTCTAATCCAATGAAATATCTCTATCTGAAATTGTAATTAAGATCAATATTACGATTATAAGAATTGTAAGAATAACTGTAATTGCAACAAACATAGTAACTGCGATGAAGATTTTAATGATAGTATCGATGATAATAATGATGATGGTGACAATATCAATAATGATAATGAGAGCAATAATTATGAAAAATAGCAACACTCAGAGCGCATACCTCCGCCAAGGCAATATAGTCACTGAGGCATTAAAATATATTCACAATTGAAGAATTACATTAAAATCGCCTCTTTCTCAAGTACTTTGGTGATGTCCGTGTATTTCCCCATCTCGCAAAACTAATGAATCCTTTAAGAAAAAAAAATGTCCTGGAACCACTAAAGATTTAAATGGCATATGAGTTGGGTTAAGCACCACACCCTGGTAAAAGATATAATAAAAAAAAATCTGTTCATCCTATTTCTTCTCCTCTTCTTCTTCCTTCTACTCTTCTTCTTCCTCCTCCTCCCTCTCCTCTGGTAAAAGAATCATAAAAAAATCTGTTCATGAATTTTTGAACTATTCTGCATCTAACCAACTATACCAAAAGCATAACCTCCTTGGCGGAAGTAATAACAATATGATACGATGATGTCTTTGTGGATGGTAATGATTATAACAATTATGATTATGAAATAAATTATTATGTATATTATATTATATATTAATATTAATGATATTATATATTATATATAATATAATATGTTATAATAATTATAACGATAATGATTATAATGATGAATTATAATATCATATTAATAATGATGATAACGATTGCATTGAAGATTCTGATGATGATTCTGATGATTGTAGTGATGATGATGATGACGAGGTTGATGATGATGATGAGTGATAATGAATGGTATTGATGATGATGACTATGGCAGGGATTTTGATGATAATGATATTCATCTTTACAAGTGGTAATCAAGTGATAATAATTATGATGGTAATTATTAATGATATTGATGGCGATAATGACGATAACGGCAGAAGCAGAAATGATAATCAGATAAATTCAAATGCAATCACTGTGTTTGTTTAGACAGTTAGTGCAATAAGAAAGAAAAATTCAACATTACACTTGCAAATCTGCAAACTCATCTTTTAACCCTTTGCCCCACACCTCTTCTTCGTGTGCGATACACACAACCTCTATGCCAAGTCACCCTCCTCTCCTCTACCTCCTCCTCCTCTCCTCCCTCCTCCTCCTCCTCCTCCTCCTCCTCCTCCTCCTCCTGCCTCCTCCTCCTCCTCCTCCTCCTCCCTGTCAGACTCCTGCTGCCAGCCTGCCCCCAGCAAGTCCCCCTCCCTCTTTCCCCTTCCCCGCCCCCCTAAATCCCCTGTGGTGCGTCCCCCCCCGGCTGGATCCGTCTTGTTTTCAGACGCATTATCTCCAAGGGTTTCTCCCCAGGCCGTGGCCATCACACCTGTCATCTTGTCTTTGCTTTTTTTTTTTTTCTGTTTTGCGAATAAGACATAGTAAGAAAATAGGTGATGAATGTTGGATAGAGGGAAGAGATAAGTGCATACGTCTACAAATATACATATTTTCTTTGCTTTTGTTTTTTTTCTGTTTCGCGAATACGAAAAGGGATGAATATTGGATAAAGGGAAGAGAGAAAAGCATACGTATACAAATATACACCAGCCTTTCCTTTACTTTTTCTTTTTCGCGAAAAGAAATAGTTTATTTTGGATAAATTTTTTTCTCTTTCGCGAATAAGAAATAGGTAATTATTATTGGATAGAAGGAAGGGATAAGTCCATACGCATACAAATATACATATATACATCCATACGCACACATACATACATATACAAACACACATACATCCATACATACCTACCTACCTACCTATACATACACCCAACCACACACAATCTCCACATACATATACCACCCACGTATCCACATATAACCATGCTTCTGTACGTATGTATGTTGCATGCATATATCCCAATTTAAGCCAATTTAGTGCCTCGGCAAAGCGACCTGCAAGCTGTGCTGTGTCTGGATAGAACGGGCTACACAGAGCGAACGATGCGGGCGGATACAGTATACAAGCAACAACAAACATATATTCCCGTAGTTTAACGTTGCAACGAGCGGAGGACAACGAACGCTTTCATTTTTTGGGGCTTATTATTTTCGATTTCGTTATTTCGTATATATTTATCATTTTTTTGTCTTATTATTTTCTCATTTTTTTAGGCTTATTATTTTCGATTTCATTATTTCGATTATATTATTATTATTTTTTTTGTCTTATTATTTTCGAATTTCCTTCATCTAAAGGATATATCTATATCTATGTCTGTATCTATATATCTATGTCTATCTATCTATCTATAGGATTTTATCTAAATGTGTTGTCTATATATGTTGTGGTATGTGTATGTTGTGTGTGTGTGTGTGTGTGTGTGTGTGTGTGTGTGTGTGTGTGTGTGTGCGTGTGTGTATGTGTGAAAAAGTACAGACAGAGCCAACGAGGAAAATGAAAAGGAAGAGCCAAAAAAAAAGAGAGAATTAAAGGAAAGGACAAAGCAAAATGAGTGAATAAAAATAATAAAAGAAAAGATAGAGACAAAAGAGAGTGAATAAAAAGGGACAGAACCAGAAGAGAAAGGGGAAAAGAGAACAAAAGAAAGGACAGAAGCAAAATAGAAAGGAAAAGAAGGAAACAGAGCTAAAATAAGAGAAAATAAATTAAAGAACAGAACCAGAAGAGAGAATATGAGAAAGGACACAAACAAGAGAAGAGAGAGAATAAAAAGGAAGAGAACCAGAGGAGAGAATGAAAACAAGACGGAGAACAAAGAAGAGAATAAAAAAAGAGATAAGGGAAAGGAAGAGAGCAAAGCAAAGAGAATATAATAAAAGACGTAGCCAATAGAAAAATAAAAGAAAGAATAGCGCCAAAGGAATAAATAATAGAAGGGACAAAGGCAAAAGAGAAAGGAAAATAAAGACAGAACCAGAAGAGAGAATGAAATAAATATATAACCAGAGCAGAGAAAAGGAGAAAACAGAACCAAAAGAGAAAGTAAAAGAAAGAGGCAAATCCCGAAAGAGAAAAGGACACAACCGAAAGATAAAAAAAGAAGATAAAGAACAGAACCAAAAGAAAAAAAAAACAAAGATAAAGGACAGACCCAAAAGAGAGAATAAGAGAAAGGGAACAGACCCAACCAAAAGAAAAATAAATAACGGAAAGAACCAAAAGAACAGAAAGAGAGAATAAAGGACAGACCCAAAAGAGAGAATAAGGAGGACAGAGGAGGAGGCAGTTGCGGGGCATGAGGGTGATATACTTCCTGGGGCGGGATTACCGTCTGGGAAACCATCACGTGCGCCGCCTGGAGCCTCTGAAGGGAAGAAATTCAATAGCAGTACAAGAAGGGAAGGGGAATTATACTAGCCGGAATAGCTAGGCGGAAGTCCGAGGTTAACGAAGGTCAAAGAAGGTCGCCTCCGAGTTAGAGGTAATCGGAAGTCACCTTCTAGGTGGGTCGACAACGAGGTTAAGGAAGGTCGCCGCCTGGGACTTCTGAAGGGAAGAAATTCAATAGCAGTACAAGGGAAGGGTGAAATTATACTAGCCGGAATAGCAAGGCGGAAGTCCGAGGTTAACGGAAGGTCGCCTCCGAGGTCAAGGCAAGGTCGCCACCTTCGAAGGTTTCCCGGGTCGTGGGCGGTCATTTGGAAATGTTTGACTTAAGGCGTTGGTGTGGAGCGATGGTCGACATCTGGATGTTGTTTTTTTTGTTTTTGTTTTGCTTTTGTTTCTGGCCCTGTTATCTATGTATTGTTATGTGTATGTCTGTATTCATATGTCTTTGTAATGTTCATATCTGTCTGTATCTATGTATGTCTGTGTGTAAATGTATATATATAGTGTGTGTGTGTGTGTGTGTGTGTGTGTGTGTGTGTGTGTGTGTGTGTGTGTGTGTTTGTTTGTTGTGTGTGTGCGTGTGCGTGTGCATTGCCTATCAATATATATGTATGTGTGTGTGTGCATTGCCTATCAATATACATACATGTAATTTTCCTTTTTACTCGCAGCTGGTGTTATGTCATAGTAACTACTAAACAAGTCCTAAACAGAATCTGACATTGTCCGGGTGAGACCAGCTGTGTACATTTAATCCCGGAAAAATATCTAGGTACAGTTTCTGTTCATGCTCTTCGGTAAGAATGTGAAAGCAAGGACAAGAAATTACAAGTAAACCAACTAATAACACGCAAATAAAGAAAAGGTCTTCAAATAAAACAGCTCAGATAATTAACAATAGAGTCCATTCAGTCATACCTTTCACCTCAAAGCAGTGAAACGTGAAACAATGACAAGAAATTACAAGTGAACCAACTAATAACACGTAGATAAAGAAAATTTCTTCAAATAAAACAATTTAGACAATTAGCAATAGAGTCTATTCAACCATACCTTTCACTTCAAAGCAGTAAAACGTCGAAAAATTTAAATATCTGCTGACACGCGGAGCAAAAGACTGTCCCGCCGGCAAAACCGTTGATGGCGGTTATGACCGTTATCTTTTAAAGTTCAGCGCCACACGTGCTTCGGCTGCCAGAAGTGTCGGCACGAATGCAGCTGTTTCACATACACGAATGAATTCATTCATGGCGCTCTGTACGACACTGTCCCATGACCGCAGTTCTCTCTCTCTCTCTCTCTCTCTCTCTCTCTCTCTCTCTCTCTCTCTCTCTCTCTCTCTCTCTCTCTCTCTCTCTCTCTCTCTCTCACACACACACACACACACACGCATACACACACACACACGCACGCGCGCATACACGCATACACACAGACACACACTCATGCATGCACACACACACACGCATACACACACTCATGCATGCACACACACACACGCATACACACACACACACACACACCTCACACACCATACACACACACACACACACACACATACAAACACACACACACACACACATGGTGTAACAGTCTCTTGTGAATTCAGTCAAATCATGACTGTTTATTATTTATTGTGCTTCTAAACTACCCTTTGTGTACAAGGAATGGCCGGGGTTACCATCCACTGGCGGTGCGGGAATTGAACGCAGGATACTATCACTGCAAGACACAGCCTACACACAACCTACACAACATATATACATCTATATATATGTGTGTCTGTGTGTGCGAGAATACTATCACTGCAAGACACAACCTACACACACATATATACATATATACATCTATATATATGTGTGTCTGTGTGTGCGAGAATACTATCACTGCAAGACACAACCTACACACACACATATACATACATATATACATCTATATATAGTGTTTGTGTGTGTGAGGAATACTATCACTAAGACAACTACACACCATATATACACATATATAACATCTATATATATGTGTCTGTGTGTGCGAGAATACTATCACTGCAAGACACAACCTACACACACATATATACACATATATACATCTATATATATATGTGTCTGTGTGTGCGAGAATACTATCACTGCAAGACACAACCTACACACATATATACACATATATACATATATATATATATATGTGTGTCTGTGTGTGCGAGAATACTATCACTGCAAAACAACAACCTACACACACATATATACATATATACATCTATATAATGCTGACAGTGTCTGTGTGTGCGAGAATACTATCATTTGCAAAGACACAACCTACACTCTTATATACAATATATAACATCAGTATATTTATGTGTGTGTCTGGCGCACAAGATCTCGTAACGAATTAAAATAACACATGCCATTAGCATACACTACGATATAAGATACTCTACTATATCACATCAAATCAAATTACTAGAGCCTGATACATATTAAGACCTAATTAACACCAACGAACACCAGATTACTCAAGTACTGTCCAGACATTATACGCCTTCCCCGCTCTCTCCAAGATAATGTGGACATCAATGCATAAAAAATATCAATTCACACCCGACTAAGCTCTCCGACTTTCACTGCCCCCATGTCTACCGACCCGGCCAAAAGGGTACAAATTTGCAAATTATCAGCGATTGGTGCTGCTCTATACATTCTACATTACACATTTAGTCGCATCTCGTGAACAACAGCAGACACACAAGAAAAGATCCTGACCACCCAAACAACTCACATTCCACTTCACTAACGATGATACTGTGTACATTTACATACATTATTCATATTTCACCCCAGACAAAATACCTCAGATCAGAGGAATTGTAGTGCTTAGAGTAGTGGATTTTTAGAGAGTCTATGTATCTTGTGTAGAACGCTTATGTGCATCGTTTCGGTCTCGTAAATGCGAGTGTATGATCCTGACTCAATACTACTGTATAGATATAACTCACTTCATCCCAATGATATCGTAATCAACACTCGTAAACAGTCAAATGTCACTGTAAGCATTCAGATACATCAAATACATGTCTGTAACAATGCTCATATAATCGTCCAAATAGCATTAATACTGAAGTAGAATTCTTGTCTATGTTCACTACGCAGTGCGAGGAATACTATTCATTGCAAGAGACCACCAAACCTACCACACTTATATTAGTACACATAATACATCTCCGATTAATATATCGATGTAGTTCGTTTCTGTGTGTGCCTGATGATGAATAATACTTATCCATTGTTACGCCGAAGACACGGCAACATATACTAGCTATACCACAACTTATTAGAATCATTACACATATCATACATCTATATATTAATCGTGTAATCCTATACAGGATACTACATCTGACATTATACACACAAAGAATAGCAAAACCAAGAAGTTATTATCGGTTGAGTGGTTCTACTAGTGTAGCTGACGATACTAGAGTCACATAAACCAGGTAAAAAGCATCCGCTTCTCTTTGCGAGAATAACTAATCACTGCAAGACCACAAATCCAGTACACACACATATACATATCTATACATTCAGTATATGTGTGGTCTGTCGGGCAGGAGGAATTACTATCACGTAAAGACACAACCCCCGATACACACACATATTATACATTCCTACATCATCATCACACTCACTCACTCATCTATCCATACCTTATATCCACCTATGCTCATAACTCATCTCTGTTCGTGTGAGCGGAGTCAAAATTACACTCTCAACTCATAACCTATCTCCTCGGAAAGCGATCTCTCTCTCTTACAAATCTCCTCTACACATCCACATACCCTACCCTTCCGCATCCTCCCCCGCAGGCACATGTTGAGAACTATCCCCGCACTTGCCAGCACTGTACACCTAGTAATACACACCGTCTATCTTCTCCACTGTATATGTCGCATCCCATGGTGCCACACTTTTATTGCCCAGCCATCCCCGGTTATATGCTGTTTCATGGGACACAACTACCTGGTCACCCTCATATCGAAAAACATATAACTCAAATGCTCCACGTCACCACCAATGGGACCCGCCTGCTGCCCCCGATGTTGGGCAGAATCTTCGGAGCCACACCCCGCCTGTTTATCGTCTGACCGCACAATAGTTGATAGAGACAACATATTCAGACTCACATAGCTCACTACGACACCATGATTGCCTCCGATTACTGGTAATGCACTCAGCTATCCAAGTGTAACGCTCCCGGTCGGGCGGTGGGCCTTATATCGTTTCGCCCTGTTGTTTGCCTCTGTTATACACGAAGTTATGTAACATAAATAATAACTTTATATTGTCAGAAAAAAATGTAACAAGTTTAAATGAGTATAAAATGTCACTAATTTCGCTATCAATAACGTAGTTAATAATTCAATAATGACCAATAAATGTTAAGTCACATAACGCTACTATACTGCTTCTACAACTTTTATTACAAAAAAATTCGGCGTGACACAACACGTACAAATTGCAACTACGCATAACTTTCACCAACTTGTATGATTTCAGACTTCTATATATAAAACATAAGTTGCATTCCTATATACATCTATAAATATATATACATATATATGCCTCGCAGATCTCACAACTGATAAATATCACTCTCAAGTACAATCTTTAGTATTGAGAGCGGCGCGAGAGTATCTAACATCCTTAATTTTGAGTCATAAACAATCATCAACCGCACTAGTATCACAGACTGCAAATAGATTATATCTCGTTTCACGGAGTCTCTTATATATCTCAGACAATATACCCACTGACATAAGATAAATATTTCAGTTGCGATCATACATAATATGTGGCAACGAGAACGTAATCTCATTCTTATGGCGTCTTAAATGCCATATCAAGACTTCGAATATTTAGCGATTGATCTTAAGACATCAATCAATATAATAGCGTTATACACAGACCGATATCCGGGCGACAACTCTGATCTAAAATATATTATATTAATCAACGGTATGATACGAGAGGGAGAGCAGAGCGACAGGGCATACTACAAACTAGGTGAAGGCGTGGCGTACGCGTGGATAATCTGCGGGACTCACCTGATCCTATCTCCACTCCTCATAATCAGAGCGCAAAGATAGGGACGCGCACACTGGTGTTATGGTTGGTCGGACAGAATTTAGCAGGGCTCAAGATGACTATGTGGACCGCTCCTGGCTGACTTGTTCGCTAGCGCCTGGATCCGATCGGAAGTCACCGAGAGAAGGATTCGACGAGAGTATCTCAAAGCCTCATCGTGATGTGAGATCTTTTGCTTTGTTTCTGTCCATCATTATCTCTCTCCTCCGCTCTGTTCCCTCTACTCATGGTGTGTGGTGGGTGCCTGCGACGCACCGTGCTCATGCCACGTCATTAACTGTCTTCTATGCTGGAACTATCTAATTTAATAGGCGTCCACCACGTCTCAGGATCAGTAAATAATGCTCTGCGTATAGCTTTTCTCTGTATCAGTACTGGGCGACCTTATATCCGATCCGCATGAATGAGCGTACTCCCCGCCCTGTCTAGATGTGCTCTTGTTTTTGATGGTGGTTATTTGCCCGACTCTCTTGGCGAGCGTCGTGGCAGCTTGATCCTGTTGAGGAATAATACGTTCGTTACATCTGGTATGTTATAATCCGATCGCAATTTTGATGTGATTTGATTTCTGATATAGTTTGTTTGGAGATTTTTCTCATCTAGAAGTAGATTTTGATCTTACGAGTGTGTGAGGCGTAGCGCTTATATACTTATGGAATATGTAGCTTCTTAAGTTTGAGGAAATTTTTTTAAATATATGACTTTATATTTTCTTTCTTAATGGCCGCTTTTCTGTTGTGCTTTTGTTTGAGATTTTTTTCTTTTTTTTAATGGCGCTTGTTGGTTGTGCTGTTAAATGTTTATTTTCTTTTCTTTTTTCTTTTAATGCGGTTTTTGAATAAGGTGTATATTTTGTGTTGAAACGTACGGTAGGTTGTTCCAAAGAGCAAAAAAAGAAATCAACGTACTGTTTTATCGACAAGTAAGATATTGAATACCGGGATTCTATTACTTCAGAGTCTGTAATGAATTTCACATGGTCGAATACAGTGAGAATATGTAGTAAGAAGCAAGAGATACGCCTCTATGCAATAATAGATAAGATGAAAACAAGAAAACAAACGAAAAACGGAGAGACCATAGCGGAAGGTAACCACATACATCCCACCCAAGCAGAGTCTGAGAGAAGTGCGCGCTACGCTACAACTCTGGAGAAAGAAGTAGACCGAAAAACTGCAAGCGCTTTGGTTAAGAGGGCGAGAATCGAATTCCACTCCGGGGCAATTAGCATGAAGAATAGCGAGATGCAAGTCTTTCCCTAAGTCCACTTCGCCGAATGTGCTAATCACCACAGACGCGGCAGCGGGAAGACTTGAAACGATTAGCAGGACAGAGTCGAGGGAAAACGAAATGCGAAAATACCGAAAGAGACTGAGTATGGCGAGAGAGGTATATCCTGATTAATGGCGGGGAGGGAAAAAGGAGAGTAGAATTCTGCAGTAAGAGGGAGAAGAAACGCTCGGCGTGATGGTATTGGTACGTCACCAGTGAGGTGATTCCGGGGATAGATCTTCAATCCAGCTACCCCTCCACCCCCTCCCTCCCCATTGTGATTGAGACCGCGCCCCCCCCCCCCGAAACCTGAGCTGCATTCCGAGTCCCCGGCGAAAATTCGTTCAAGTAAGTTCACCTCACTGCTCCGCGCGTTCCGGACCTGTGTCAATTACCCGGCCATAGAAAATTCAGCATCCGCGCAGGCTTTCCGTCTATCGCGAGGACGAAGGGTAATAAAAACCGCATTGCAATTTGGTGCGAGCTAACCCCCTTCCCTTCCTCTCCCCCCTCACCCCCTTCGCCGCGCGGCCGCCCCCAAGGTAAGGCGGGATCCACACAGTATAAATTAGTCACTGTTTAAGTTGGCCAGATCGGAGGGCGAACGTGTTTGAACTGGGCGCGAGTAAACAGAGGCGCCCGCATCCTTCCCTCTCTGGGGGCGTCACTCCCTTCAACAACCCTTCAATCACCGCATGTATCTCTCTCTCTCTCTCGCTGTCTGTCTGTCTCTCATTTTCGCTCTCGGGCTCTCTCTCTAATTCTCTTTCCCTCTGTCTGTCTGTTTTCTTTTCCCTTCCTCTCTTTCCCTTCTGTCATCTGTTTCTTTTCTCTCCTCTGTCTATCTGTTTTTCCCTCCCTCTCTTTCCCTCTTTCTACTCTCTTACTCTCTTTTCCTCATGTCTGTTTGATTTGTCTTTCATTTTCCGCTCTCGAGCTCTGTCTTTACTTCTCTTTCCTTCTGTCTGTTTCTTTTTCCCTCCCTCTCTATCTCTTCTACTCCTATTTTCCTCATTGTCCCTCTGTCTCTGTTTCTCTATCACCCTGTAATCCACTCACTATATATATTATAATATTAATATATATATATATATATATATATATATATATATATATTATATATAGCTAGGTAACATATATATTACACACTTGTCTATCTGCCTTTCTGTCCAGGTCTGGTTATCTCTCATTCTCTACAAGCCATCAGTCTCTCTCTCTTCTCTTTTTCTTCTATCCCATTCTCCTCCTCTCCTTCAGTCATCATACCATATCCTGAACTTCCGGAGGGATCTCTTCAACTTTCTTTTCCTTCCTTTTTTCCCCAAAACGTTTTTTTTCCACCCGTATCGCAACGGGTCTCTGGGGCGTCCGCTTCTCCACTCATCCTCCCCCTGGCTTTGGCTTCCTCTTCTCACCGTCTCTGTATCATTCAACATGCAACATCGTATACATACATTCCTTAGATTCCTCTCTCCTTCCCTGAGGTTTCAACATGCAACAACACCTATAACAACCCTAGTGTCCAGTTCAAGCCATGCACTATGCATTTTTTTTCTTCCTCTCCCTCCCTCCACAGAAAAAAAAAATCTTTCATCATTTTT
>NW_020872572.1:133689-135323 GCF_003789085.1 Penaeus vannamei
GACTACTAAAAAAATGCTTAAAACCGGCCAATTAAACTCTATGGACGTAACCGCCATCCTTGAAATTATACGGACCGACACGCCAGAATTCAAAAACTCTACGGGAAGCCAACCCACCTTTCGGCAGAACTCTACAGGAATTCACACGTTCCAAACCCCCAAAAACATTGACTAATATAAATAAATAAAATATAAACTAATATAAACCAGCCTAATATAGCAATTTAAGTTGCCGTGACTGGGCGCCCCCCCCCCCCCAACACCCTAGGACACACTTCTTCTCACCTTGCTATGTACGGCAAGATAGAGCTGCATTCACCCGTAAAAATAAAATAAACCAATACCTTACATCTGCACCGTCAAACTTTCGTGCACTTCTTTCAACCGTCTGGATTGCTTCGATTTTAATAACTTTTTTTTGGCATTTGGAGCTCTTGATGGGCCCAAATATTAAACTGGGGTCGTTGCTGAAGTCTGTTTTATCTTCTTTGTCACTGTATAGTCTTAAGAATAATCTAGAATCAACACAGCACTAGAAACGCAACATTTTTTACCGGCGTTACATCTCGAAATGAGCAAGCTGGGCGAGCTGTAAACCTGGCAGGTAGGAAAGGAAGCGTGAAGTGTCAATGTGCACGAATCTAAATAAGGCTACAAATCAATCCTAAAGCATATAAATGAATCCGGCAACTCCAGACCTAAGGAGTGCAAGAAAATGCCGAATTTTTATGCTTTAAATACTAAAAATGAAAAAAAAATGCAGTCCTTTAAAGAAAGAAACTCAAACTCTAATGAAAAGCAAATGAAATGTTAATGTACACCAATTACATAATACATTTTTTCTTTTTTCTTCTTTTTATCATCATTTCTCTAATAATGACAACGCACGATATTCACGTTTTACAGACTCTTTTCTTTGCTGAATCCATCATGGGGCTTTACAGCAACAAAAACATGATAAAATGAGGACTGAGAAGTATATCTATTAGCACGTGCAAGCAAGACGCCAACAGCTGATTCTGGAGTACAGCGCCATCAAAACATAGACGGCGACTTCAGAAAACAGTTGGCGTGCCATTGCGGTAAATTTGAAAATTCGCTCCGAAGTC
The DNA here is from genome assembly GCF_003789085.1 of Penaeus vannamei. NCBI lineage: Eukaryota > Metazoa > Arthropoda > Malacostraca > Decapoda > Penaeidae > Penaeus > Penaeus vannamei. The sequence continues at coordinate 134,799 of NW_020872572.1, forward strand.
AGTGCCTGAAATCTGAAGGAAACCGGATTAATCGATGGCCGGAATTTTTTTTGTCAACCTTTGTGTGTAAAATATATACACATACACATACACACATATAGAAATATATAAATATATACCAATAATATATAAATACACACACACATCACACACACACACACACACACACACACACACACACACACACACACACACACCACACACATATATATATATATATATAAATATATATATATATATATATATATATATATATATATATACCGTACACAAATACACACACCTAATGGACAGACAAAGAGAGAGACAAAAGCAGATTGCTAGATAAGAAGATATGTCTAATACGATCTGATATATGAATAAGAAAGATATATATATACGTAGATGAACTTTTTGATAAACGGTCTATAAAAATTACTCGTATAGATCTTGTGCCGTGCAAATACCTGTATATGAATGATCATTTACCACAACATCATTTGAGTCCGTCTATTGCTGTTTATTGATTATGACAGCAAGCTCATG
>NW_020872572.1:147357-149857 GCF_003789085.1 Penaeus vannamei
ATACATGCATACACACATCCATCCATCCATCCATCCATCCATCCATCCCATAACATACATACATAACACACATACTTATATACATGCATATAAACAGACAGTACGTACAGAATGAGCGAAAGAAGAGAAGTAGAGGAATAAAGACAGACAGAAAGGAAAGACTGACAAACAAGGGAATAGATATATAAATAAATACACACGGAGAGACACGTGACAAGATATACCATTCCATATTCAATTCATAAACAATACTCTTATTTACAAACGCTGGAAAGAAGATATTTGAAAACCATCAACTTACGAACACGGTGTATGGGAACCGCATCGCTTCGAGCTACATCAGAAGTGTATATATGTGGAAGATACAGCATGGCAAGTGAAATATGCGTCTTGCATGTGAAGATACAGCATATATAACACGTGAAATATGCGTCTTCCATTATGGAGTTAACCCTTCAAATTCTTGTTTTTTTTTTTATATATTTTTTACTATGTTATAAACCTCTTATTATTGTTTTATTATTATGTTATAGGTTTATATCGTTAGTTCCTCCCTTCCATCTCCCGTTTTTATTCTGTTTTCCTTATTTCAATTTGTTCGTCTTCTCATCTTGTCCTTTCCTTGTACCTCCCCCATCACCACCACACCACCACGTCCACTCCCACCAACCAACCCCCCTCCCTCCTCGTACCCTCCTCCTCCACCACCTCCTCCTCCCCCTCGTACTCACCAACCCGCCACCACTCCTCCCCACTCGTACCCCCTCCTCCCACCACCCCACCACCACCACAACCACACCCACCCTACCCCACCAACCAACCCCCTCCTCTCATCTCCTCGTCCTCCACCACCGCCACCCACCTCCTCTCTTCTCGTACTCCACCTCCTCTCACCACCCAACCTCCTCCTCCCGTACTCCTCTCCTCCTCCAACCACTTCCTCCTCCTCTCGTACTGCCTCCTCCTCCTCCTCCACCCCCACCAACCCCCACCTCCTCCTCTCGTACTCCTCCTCCTCCTCCACCACCCCCAGGACCTCCTCCTCCTCCTCCACCACCACCTCCTCCTCCTCCTCCTCTCCACCACACCTCTCCTCCCCCCACCCCACCGCCTCCAACGTCCCGACTCCTCCTCCTCTCCACCCCCCCACACCACCCTCACCCTCCACCACTCCCCTCCTCCTCCTCTGTACTCCTTCCTCCCTCCTCCTCCCACCACCACCACCCACCTCCTCCTCGTAACTCCCCTCCTCCTCCACACCCCCACATTCTCCTTCCCTCCTCCCCACCACCAACCCCCCTCCCTCCTCTCCTCCTACGTACTCCCCTCCCATCCCCCACCACAACCCACCCCCTCACCTCCTCCTCCTCGTACTTCTCCGCCCAGCCACATGAACTGATGGAGGACCACATGTTCGGCGTTTTATTGAAATCTTGCCGTGGGCAACCGTGGCTAATGTCTTGTTGTTTGTTCGAGGGTCCCCCTGGAGGAAACCCGCAACAGAGAAACCCTCTTGAAATCAAATGACACCCCACGATCCACCACCCCCCACCCCCACCCCTCCACCCCCCCCATCTCTCTCTCTCTCTCTCTAAATCTCTCTCTCTCGCTCCTCTCTCTCATCTCTCTCTCTCTCTCTCTCTCTCCCCCACCCCCACTTCTTCTCTAATCTCTCCCCCCCCACACTCTTCATCTCTCTCTCTTCCCCCACTCCCCACATCTTTTCTTCTCTCTCTCTCTCTCCTCTCTTCTCTCTCTCTTCTCTCTCTCCATCATCTCTTCTTCTCTCTCGCTCTCTCTCTCTCTCTCTCTCTCTCTCTCTCTCTCCCCCTTCTTCGCTAGGCGCTTTTGGTATGAAGAAGATCAGGCGTCTGAGGCTTCTTTTGGGTTGGGTTGGTAGGGGGTGGGGGTGGTGAGTGTAGGTGGGGGGAAAAGGGGTTGGGGGGGGGGGGTTTTTTTAAAGGGAGGGAAAGAGCGGAGGGGATGGGGGGTAAGAGGGGAAAGGGGGGGAGAAGGGAGGAGGGGGGTGTGGATGGGATAGAGGGGAGGGGGGGAGGGGAAGAAGGGAGGGTGGTGGGAGAGGGAGGGGAGGATGCGGATGGGGATGAGGAAGGGGGAGGGTTGGGGATGGGGAGGAGGAAGAGGAGGGTGGTTTGGGATTAGGGGGTGAGGAGGAGGGAGGGAGGATGGGATGGGGGGGGGATGTTGGGAGAAGTGGCATTTATCAGTTTCCCTAACATGTTTTTAGGGGTGGAGGGGGGGCGCTGGGATGGGGTGGTTGGGTGGGGAAGGGTTGTGGGGGATAATGGAGAATGTCAGGGGGAAAAGGGGGTGAGGGGGTAATGGAAGAATAAGGAAGAAGGAGGGAGGGAAAGTAGAGGGAAGAGAAGGGGAGGGTAGGGAGGGGTGGTGTGGAAGGAGGGGGAAAGGAAGAAGGTTTTAAGGGAGGAGGTATTGGGGAGGTGACCGAGGGAGGTGTGAATTGGGGGAGAGGGTAGGG
>NW_020872572.1:167357-179857 GCF_003789085.1 Penaeus vannamei
TTCCAGAACAAGCTCCCCCCTTACAAAATTAAAAACACATACGTAAGCGTTCATTCGATTTTCCTCCCCTCCCGCCCTCCCTTCCCCTCCTTCCCCCTCCCCCCAGCCCTCATTCACGCCTTTTACCTCGTCAACAACCAAGGCTGGAGGCGCTTCCCTCACTCCCCTTCACCTCCTCCTCTGACTGCCCCTCCCCTCTTTCCCTTCCCTATATTTCTGCCTTCCTTCTCTTCCGCTCTTTTTCTCCTCCTTTCCTTCTCCTCCTCTGCCTGTTTCTTCTGCTTTCTACCCTCCTTTCAGCTTTCCCCTCTTTCTTATCCTCTTTCCTCTCTTTTTTTTTTCTTTCTCCTCTTCTCCTCTCCCTCTCTTCGTTCTTTCTCCTCCCTCTTCACCTCTCCCTCTTCCTTTCTCCTTTATTCTCCTTCATCTTCTTTTCTCCCTTCCTCTTTCCTTTTCCCCTTGCCTCTCTGCTCCTCCCCATTTTCTTCATCCTTCTCCCGTGCTCCTTATTCTCATTCCCATTCCTCTCCTTTCCTTACTCTTATTATCTCTCCCCACACTCCCCTCTTCTTTCCTTCCCTCTCCCTTTCCCCCTCTTCCTCCTCCCTCTCCATCCTCTCTCTCTCCATCCTCTCCATCCCTCTCCATGTCCGCCCTTTATCTCCCTTCATCATTTCCCCTTTCTCCCTTCCTTCCCCTCCTTCTCCATCTCTCCGTTATCGATCTCCCTCTCCCGTCTCCTACCCTTGTCTCCTCTCCCACCCTTCTCATTTCCTTCCTCATCTCTCCTCTCTCCTCCACCCCCTCCTCACTCCTCTCACTCCTCTTCTCCCCTTCTCCCCTCTCTCCTTTCCCACCCTTCCCATTTTCCCTTTTCTCCTCTCCCACTTTCCTCATTACCCTTCTCTCCCCTCCACCCCCCCTCCTTCGTCCTCTCACCCACCCCTCTTCCCCTTCCCCCTCTCTCCCTCTCCACCGCTTCCTCATTCCTTTTTCCTCCACGCCTCTCCTCTCTCCTCTCACCTCCTCTCACCTCCCCTCCTTCTCCCCTTCTCCCTTACCCCCCCCCTGCAATCGGCGCACAAACCGCCAGATAGCCCTTGCTTCGCCTCCCCTCAGCTTCATCATTATCGCTGCAACACTGAAGCAAAACCCGGAAATATTGGTGGTGAAGGGAAGCGCTGCTAAATCCGGGTGTTTTTACTGATTGTTTGTTGGAAGGAAATAACACTCTGGGCTTCGCGAATAATGAGACTTATATTGGCATTTTCAATTGACACATTGTTGGATTTTCCTCGATATGTATATCTATAGGTATCTTACTCCTCTCTCTCTCTCCTCTCTCATAAATATATAGTATATATATATATATATATATATATATATATATATATATATATATATATATATATATATATATATATAGGTATATATATATATATTATATATATATATATATATATATATATTATATATACAACAAACACACACACACACACACACACACACACACACATATATATATATATATATTATATATATATATATATAGTATTATATATATATATATAAACATACACACACAACACCACACACAACCACACACCACACACAACACACACACACAACACACACACAATACATATTATATATAATATATATAATATATATATATACATATATATATATATATATATATATATATATATATATTAATATATATATGTATTATATATATGTATATATATTATATATATATATATATATATATATATATACTATATATATATATATATATATATATATATATATATATATATATATATATATATATATATATAATAAAAATATGTATATATATATATATATATATTATATATGTATAATATATATGCTAATATATAATATATATATATATAGTATATATTATATATATATATATATATATATATATATATATATATATATATATATATATTTGTTTATATATATATATATATATATTATATATATTAGTATTTATTATATTACATATTAATACACTTAAAATTATCTCTACTCTCTCTCCTCTTCTCTCTCTCTCTCTCTCTCTCTAGTTCTCTCCCTGCCCTTCCCTCTCTTCGCTCCCGTCCTTTCCCGTCTCCCTCCCTCCCTCCCTCCCTCCCTTCCCTCCTCCCTCCTCCTCCTCCCTCCCTTCTCCTTCTCACCCTCGCCTCCCTCCCTCCCCTCCCTCCCTCCCTCTCCCTCGCCGCCCTCCCTCCCTCTCCCTTCCCTACCCTCCCTTCCCTCCCCTCCTCCCTCCCTCCCCTCCCCTCCCTCCCTCCCTCTCCCTCCCTCCCCTCCCTCTCCCTCCCTCCCTCTCCCTCCCTTCCCTGTCTCCCTCTCCTCCCTCCCTTCTCTCTCCACTCCTCACTTCTTCCTTATTTCCAAAAAGTCTTAGACCGACCAGACCCTGGACGTGCAATTAGCATTTTCGGAGCCCGCAAATCATCATTTTATATTTTAATTTATTTACCCCAATTATAGGAACTGATTTTCCATAAACAGCATTCACGTAGGACATATTTGCGCCGAAGTCATATACACGTGTTGTTGACCTAACTAACTATGTTGGGACTTAAGGGGCGAGGTTAGGCCGAGCCGCACGCTGCAGCCTCCTCGGAAGCTTCTGTGGCGTTATCGTGTGGGGTTGATGCTGTTGGGGGTTCATTGTTGGAGGTTATGTGGTGATGTGTTGGAGGTTTGTGGTGTATATGTGACGATATGTGGATGGTATGTGGTGATGTCGTGGAGGTTCCTGTTGGTAATTTGTGGATGGTATGTTGGTGATGTGTGGGGTTAATGGGGCGGATATTGTGGGGGATGACTGTTACAATCCTTAAAGATAAAAAATACTTCTCCTCTATCTTCTGGTCTTTAAATAATCAAAAAATCCTGAAAATAAATTAAGACGCCACATTGTACCAAAGTGGGATGCTTGGGGTGATATGTGGGGGTTATCTGGTGGAGGTATGTGGTGATGTGTGCGAGTATGTTGGCGATATGTTGGTTGATATGGGAGGTTTTCGGTGGGGTTATGGTGGAGGTATGTTGGTTGATTGTGTTCGCGGTATGTGGTGATATGTGGAGCGTATGTGGCGATGTGGGGTGATATGTGGGGGTTATGTGGGAGTGTATTGTGGTGATGTGTGGACTGGTATGTGGCGATATGGTTGGTGATATGTTGTGAGGTTTTGTGGTGATGTGTGGAGGTATGTGGTGATATTTGTGGGGTTTATGTGGAGGTATTGTTTTGGTGATTAGTGACGATATGTGGTGGTGGTACTGTGGTGATGTGTGGTAGGTATGTGGTTGACTGTGTGGAGGTTTGTGAGTTGATGTGTGGAGGTATTGTGGTGATGTTGAGGTATGGTTGGTGATATGTGGACGGTTGTGTGGGGGTTTATTGTGGAGGTATGTGGTGATGTGTGGCGGGTATTGTGGTATATGTTGGAGGTATGTGTGATATGTGGAGGCATGTTGTGGTTATGTGGAGGTATTGTGGTTTGATTTCATGTGGAGGTGATGTGGGTGATTTGTTTGTGGGGTTTACTTGTGGAGGTATTTTGGTGACTGTATGGATGGTTATGTGGTGAATGTGTTGGAGTATATGGTGATGTGTGGGTAGGTTATTGTTTTGTTGTTATTTGTGGAGGTTTGTGGTGATGTGTGAGGTTTCATTTGTGATTTGTGTGGAGGTATTGTGGTGATTATGTGGAGGTTTGTGGTGTCATATGTTGGATATGTGGTGATATTGTCGAGGTGATTGGGGGATATATGGAGGTATGCGGATATGTGAGATATGTGGTTGATATTGGAGGTTTATGTGGTTGATGTTGTGGTAGGTATGTTTATTATGGGATATGGGAGGTTTGTTGGTGGTATGTGGAGGTTGTGGTTATATGTGGAGGTATTGGTGAATATGTGAGGATAATGTGTGTGATATGTGGAGGTATTTTGGTGATATGTGGAGTATGTGGCGATATGTGGAGGTATCGTGGGTGGGTGGTGGCGAATATTCGTGGAGGTATGGGTGGCGATATGTGGAGGGTATGGTTGGGTATGTGGCGATATTGGAGGTATGTTGGCGATTATGTGAGGTTATGTGGTGTGGGTGTGGCGATATGTGGAGGTATGTTGGCCAGTCTGTTATCTGATAGGGAGGTATGTGCGGGATGGTGGAGGTATTTGGTGATTTGTGGATGGATATGTGGTGATTATGTGGAGGTTTTGTGGTGATATGTTGGAAGCATATTTTGGAGATATTGGTGATATGTCGTTGGGGGATAATATGGAGGTATGCGGTGATATGTGGAGATATGTGGTGATTATGTGTGTTATGTGGTGATGTGTGGAGGTATGTGGTGATATGTGGAGGTTTGTGGTGATATGTGGAGGTTGTGGTGATATGGGAGTATTGATTGTGGGAGGTATGTGGTGATATGTGGAGGTATGTGGTGATATGTGGAGGTATGTGGCGATATGTGGAGGTATGTGGGTGGGTGTGGCGATTGTGAGAGTATGTGGCGATATGTGGAGGTATGTGGGTGGTGTGGCGATATGTTGGAGGTATGTGGCGATATTGTGGAGGTATGTGGGTGGGTGTGGCGATATGTGTGCGGAGTTGTCTATGTGGCATATGTGGATGGTATGTGCGATATGTGGCCGATATGTGGAGGTATGTGGCATAATCGCCACTATGACAATCTATGACGTTGATATTGTCTTTGGGACTTATAATGGCGATGTTTGTGGGGGTTGTATGTACTTTTTTATGCGATATGTGGTGATATGTGACGTTAATGTCTTTGGGGTTTATAATGGCGATTTCTGTGTGGGGGGGGGGTTCTGTTTTTTTAATGGCATTTGGGTTTACTTAGGTTGACGTCTTTGAAGTGTAAGTCAAAGGGTTTTTTTGGGGGTGTTGTAGCCGTCTTTAGGGTCGGTGATATCTGTCTGCGAGGTTGTCACTCCAGGGAAGAGGTTATCTTTGGGGTTATTACTCTCTGAAATTAATGATGATACTGTGAGATTACCCCGTCACCCCACCCCCCCTCACATCCCCCAATCACTTTTTTATTGGGGATTGGTAGCTCTATTCTACGTTTCTAGGTTCTCTGTCTGTGGGGATTCGGGAGGTTTGTCTGTAAGGTTGCGAATCTGGTGTTCCGAGACGATGTGTAGCATTATCTGTCCCTTGGGTTGGTGAGGTTGATGTCTGAGGTTTCCATTTCTTCAGGTGTGATTTAAAAAAATGACGTATTTTTTCCATGATGGTTGTTCATTAATGTTTGTAATATACATATACATGCATACATATCATACATACATACATATATACATACATAAAGATATATAAACATACGCGCACACACCTATGTACATGCGTACATGCATGAATACACACATTCACCACATATAAATCTTACCTATATCTACCTATCCACTCACCTAAATAACTCTCTCTCTCTCTCTCTCTCTCTCTCTCTCTTCTCTCTCTTCTCTCTCTCTCTCTCTCTCTCTCTCTCTCTCTCTCTCTCTCTCTCTCTTCACAACACACACACACAACACACACACACACACACACACACACACACACACACACACACACACACACACACACAACACCCCTCTCTCTCTCTCTCTCTCTCTCTCTCTTCTCTCTCTCTCTCTCTCTCTCTCTCTCTCTCTCTCTCTCTCCTCTCTCTCTCTGCTCTCTCTCTCTCTCACTCACTCACTTACTCTCTCTCTCTCCCCCCCCCTCCCTCTCTCTCTCACATACAGCACACACCACACACACACACACACACACACACACACACACACACACACACCACACACACACACACACACACACACACACAACACACAACACACACACACACACACACACACACACGCACATACACACTCACTCATCACTCACTTCACACTCGCTCACACTCATTCACTCACTCACTCACTCACTCACTCACTCACTCACTCAGCTCACTCACTCTCTCTCTCTCTCTCTATCTATCTCTCTCTCTCTCTCTCCTCTCTCATTCTCTTACTCACTCTCCTCTCTCTCTTACTCTCTCCTTCCTCTTCCCTCCATCCTCCCACTCTCTCCCCACCCCCCACCCCCCTCTTTCTTTGTCTCTTCCTCAAACCACCAAGCATCTGTCTTTCCCGCGTAACATTCCCAGAGAGAGAGAGGAGAGGGAGAGAGGAGACGATGAGGGAAGAGGGAGAGAGGGAGAGAGGGAGAGAGGGAGAGAGGGAGAGAGAGAGAGAGAAGAGAGAGAGAGAGAGAGAGGGAGGAAGAGAGGAGAGAGAGAGAGAGAGAGAGAGAGAGAGAGAGAGAGAGAGAGAGAGAGAGAGAGAGAGAGAGAGAGAGAGAGAGAGAGAGAGGAGAGAGAGAGAGAGAGAGGAGAGAGGCTACCCACAGCCTCCAATACATTGAGACGCGATTCCCCACGTCAAAATAACCTTTTTTTTTCCTTTTTTTAAAGGCATTTACCTGAGACTCAATCAAAGCCCAGGTGTACACGCTCCCGCGGGCTGACTAATGAGTGCCTCCTGCCCCTACCCTCCCCCTCCACCACCTCTCCCCCACCCTCCCCCTCCCCGCCTCCCCTCCCCCCGCCCTCCAGACCCTCTCCCCCGCCCTCCCCCCTCCCCCTCCAGCACCTCTCCCCCTCACTCCTACAACAGCACTAGCCTTTTCAACGACAGACCCTGGTATTTACCTTGGGCACTGAGGCACACAGGCGCAATAATGTCTACCCTGGCCCTCGCTCTCCCATCAGGGCGGTGGTCTAACTCTCTAACTCTCTCTCTCTCTCTCTCTCTCTCTCCTCTCTCTCTCTCTCTCTTCTCTCTCTCTCTCTCTCTCTCTCTCTCTCTCTCTCTCTCCTCTCTCGCTCTATCTATTTATCTGCCTGTCTGTCTGTCGGTCCTGATCTCTCTCTCTTTCTCTTTCTTTCTCTCTCTCTCTCTCGCTCTTCTCTCTCTCTAACTCTCTCCTCTCTCTCTCTCTTCCTCTCTCTCTCTCTCTCTCTCTCTCTCCTCTCTCTCTCTCTCTCTCTCTCTCTCTCTCTCTCTCTCTCTCTCTCTCTCTCTCTCTCTCTCTCTCTCTCTCTCTCTCTCTCTCTCTCTCTCTCTCTCTCTCTCTCTCTCTCTCTCTCTCTCTCTCTCTCTCTCTCTCTCTCTTCTCTCTCTCTCTCTCTCTCTCTCTCTCTCTCTCTCTCTCTCTCTCTCTCTCTCTCTCTCTCTCTCTCTCTCCTCTCTCTTCTTAGCATCACATCGTTATTATCTTCATCATTATCATTATCATTGTTATCGTTATCATTATTGCCATTATAATAAGTTAATGCAGTAGTAGTATGATTATCATTATGATTATCATTAGTATCAGTTATAATCATTATTACTATCATCATTATCCTTATCATTAGCACTATTTCTACTGTTATTGATATTATTGTTATCATCATCATCATCATCAACATCATTAGTTATTAGTAGTTAGTAGTAGCACTATTTCTACTATCATTGATATTATTGTTATTATCATCATCATCATCATCATCATTAGCAGTAGTAGTAATAGTATCATTATCATTTTCATCATTCTCATTATTATCATTATCATCAACATTGTCGGTATCATCTTCGTTATTGTTAACATTGTTGTTATTATTGTCATGATTATTATTTTCATTATCATGATCATTATTATTATCATCATCATGTTATCAATATTGATATTGTAATAGTAATATTGATTATGAGAATAATGATAATAGTAATAACAATAATTATATTAATAATGATTAGTATTATCATTATCTTCATTATCATTATCCTTATTATCATCGTCATTGTTATTTTCTTTAACATTTTATTACCATTATCATTGTTATCATCATTATCGTCATTATTGTTATCATTATTAACATTATGATCGTTACTATTATCATTGTTAATATTATTCTTAACATTTTTATCATTATTACTATCATTATCGTTATTATTGTTATCATTACCATCTATCTATTCTTGTATCTGTCTACCTACGTTTCTATCTATCCACCCCCTTCTTATTATCATAATCATCATTATCATTGCAATATCTTCATTATTGTTAATATCATCATTATCATCATCTTCATTATCATTATCATTATCATTATCATCATCACCTCTTATTATCATATATATATATATTTCTACCATTATATTTTTTTGTTATTATTATCATCATTTTCATCTTTATTGTCATTATTCATTATCATTACTCTTAGTATTGTCATTATCATTATCGTTATTATTGTCATCGTTATGATGTTAATCCTTATGTACATCACACTATCACTGTCATATTATTTGCAGCATCAACATAACCATCAATATTAATATCATTTTCGTCAACATTATTACCATTATCTATTCCCATGCCATTTTTCATCATGTTTTGATATCATCAGCTTAGTGTCATTATCAATCAATCAGCTTATTGTCATTAGAATTCAATCATCATCTTAGTATCACTATCAGTCATCAGCTTATTGTCATTTTCAATCAATCATCAGCTTATGTCATTATCAATTAATACTCAGCTTTGTGTCATTGTCAATCAATCATCTTACTGTCATTTGAATCAATCATCATCTTATTGTCATTTTCAATCATCATCATCTAATTATCAATCATCAGCTTAGTCATTATCAATCACTCATCATCTTATTGTCACTATCAATCTTAACTTTACTTTCTATAGGCTGTAAATTGGTTATACTGTGCTTACATCATGATCACTCAATCACGGCATGTAATTTTATCGCTAGCAAATGCGAATTTTCCAGATTCATCATTATCATAATTTTGTTACCAAAACTGATATAAAATTCATGTCACGTGTTTTGTTGTTGTTGTTGTTTTTGTCAATGAATATTTTTTTCACAATCGTGATGATATTGTTTTATTGTTATTTGTTTAGGTATTATCATCGTTATTTCAATTCCCTCTTGATATATTTTTTCGCTAATTTTTGTCTTTTTTTCAAGCAATCGTGATAAAATTATTATATTTCTATTTGTTTCGTTTTCATTCCTCTTATGATATAAAGTTTATCATCGTTATTTTAATTCCTCTTATGATATAAAGTTTATCATCGTTATTTTGATTCCTCTTTTGATATAAACTTCTTGGTTTCTCTTTCGCTGTTTTTCGTAATCGTGATGATATTCTTATTAAATTTTTCTCTGCTTCGGTATCATTATCATCTTCATTTCAATTCCTCCTTATTCTTTATTCTCCGAAATGGGAATTCGTGGAAATTAAAACACAAATTATCTCATAGGTCGCAGCAGCCCGCCCGCTCTCACCCCATTTTCCATCGTAATTTACTTCCAGAAGGTTCTCTTAAAGCCTCTTGGTCCCCCCCCCTCCCTCCCCCTATCTCCATCTCGTCTTCACCCCCCCACCCCCTCTCGAAACTCTCTCTCCCTCACTCCCTCTTCCCTTAGTCCCCGGCCTCTCACACACCCCTCCCCTCAACCCATTTCCTCGTCTCCCCCACCCTCCCAACCCCGTCTCATCTTCACCCCCCTCTCCCCCCCCTTGATGCTCCTCCCCTGGTTCCCCTTCCACCCCCCTTCCCCTCCATCCCCTGGATCCCCCCTCCTCCCCTCTCCCGGAGCTGACAGAGCCACGCAAAACATAAACAAACTAGGGATTTCTCTCTCTCTCTCTCTCTCTCTCTCTCTCTCTCTCTCTCTCTCTCTCTCTCTCTCTCTCTCTCCTCTCTCTCTCTCTCTCTTTCTCTTTCTCTCTCTCTCTCTCTCTCTCTCTCTCTCTCTCTCTCTTCTCTCTCTCCTCTCTCTCTCTCTCTCTCTCTCTCTCTCTCTCTCTCTCTCTCTCTCTCTCTCTCCTTACCCTCTTCTGTCCTCTCTTTTCTTTCCCTTCTTCGGTCCACTCTCCTCTTTTCCTTCTCCTTCTCCTCTTCTGTTCGCTCTATTCTTTTTCTACTTTTCTCTCTCTTCTTCTGTTCGCTTTCTTCTTTTTCTTTTCTTCTTTTCTCTTTTTCCTCTTCTGTTCGCCCTCTTCTTTTCCTTCTCTTTTCTCCTCTTTCTGTTCGCGCTTCTTTCGTTTCCTCCTTTTCCTTCTCCTCTTCTCCTCCTTTCTTATATTCCTATCTATTTCTCCTTCTCCTTCTATCATCTTTCCCCTTCTATCTCCTCGTCTTCCTTTCTTCTCCCTGTTCTTCCTCCTCATATTTTTCTCTTTTCTACTTTTCCTCTCGCCGTCTTCCTCTTCTCCTTCTTCTCCCCTCTTCTCAGCCTTTTTCCTCCTCCTCTTTCTCCCCGTTTTTTTCTTTTTGTTTCCTGTTGTCTAAATTCTCCTTCGCATCATCATCATTATCACCACCACCATCCTCCTCCTCTTCTTCCTTCTCCTCCTCTTCCTCCTTCTCCACCCACCACCTCCTTCTTGGCCACCTCCTCCTCCTTTTTCCCTTCCTTCCCTTCCACCACAAAGCACCACCTCCTTCTTGGCCACCTCCTCCTCTTCCTTCCCCTCCTTCTCCCCTCTCCTCCTCCTCCTCCTCCTCTTCCTTCCCTACCATCTTGGCCACACCTTCCTCCTCTTCCTCTCCCTTCTCCTTTTCCCCTCCCCTCCACCTCCTCCACTCCACCTCCTTCTTGGCCACTCCCTCTTATTCCTCCACCTCCTCTTCTCCTCCTCTCCCTTCTCCCCCCCCTCACCTCCTCCACTACCACCTCCTTCTTGGCCACCTCTTTCTCTTCCTATCTCCTCTTCCCTCCCCTCCACCTCCTCCACTCCCTCCTCGGCCACCTCTCCTATTCCTCCCCTCCCCCTCTCCCCTCCACCTCCTTCTTAGCCACCTCCTCCTCTCCCTTCTCCTCTCTCCCCCCTCCACCTCCTCCACTCCACCTTCTTCTTGGCCACCACCTCCTCCCTCCCCCTCTCCTCCCCCCTCCCTTCCCTCCGCTTCTTCTATACTGCAGATTGGCCGAATGAAGTAGCGAGCATCCATGAGTCTCTTGCGTGATTTCATGGTCAATTGAGACACTATAGTCTTACAATGAACGGCGACGTGGCTGAATAAAAGATCCCAGTTATGGCTAATCAATAAGCCATTGGGACAGTGAAAGGGGAATGATAGAATCTTCTTGGGGGGAATAAGAGACTCCCATCAACTCCACTCAAGCAAATGAATTCGAGATATCAATAAAAGACAATACTGGCTTTGACCCTTCTTTTTCTTTTTCTTCGGTACCCCGTCTCTCGCTTTTTCTTCTTCTATTAACTTCTCCTTCTATCTTTTCTTTTCTATCTTCTTCTCTCTCTCTCTCTTTCTCTATCTTCTTTCTCTCTCTTCTCTCTCTTTCTCTCTCTCTCTCTCTCTCTCTCTCTCTCTTCTCTCTCTCTCTCTCTCTCTCTCTCTCTCTCTCTCTCTCTCTCTCTCTCTCTTCTCTCTCTCTCTCTCTCTCTCCCTCTTCTCTTTCTATTCTCTCTCTCTCTTCTTTTCCCAGCCTTTCCCCTCTCTCCCCCTTGGCCCTCCTCCCCGTACCCTCTCCCCCTACCGTTCTCCCTATGCCCCTCCCCTCCCTTCTCTCCCAAACCCCCTCCCAATCACCCCTCTCCCCACTCCAGTCCCTCTTACCCTCTCCTTCTGCCCCCGCCCCCCTCCAATCACCCTCCTCCCCCCATCTTGCTCCCCCTCCCTCCCCCCTCCTGCGGCGTCTAGACCCAAGGGTCAAGGATTCAGGACTCCAAGAAAGGGCTCACGGCGGCTCCTCCTCAGGAAGAAACAAGACGGGGAATATTTCTTAGACCTGCGGGGAAAAAGGGGTCTTTCGAGGAGTGGGATGGCTGGGGGGTGGGGGGTGGGGGGTCTAGGGAGGAGGAGGAGGAAAGGGGGAGGGAGGTGGGAAGGCGGGGGAGAAGGAGGGAGGGAAGGAAAGAGGAGGGAGGGGGAAAGGGAGAGGAGGAAGGTGGGATGGCGGGGGAGAAAGGAATGAGGGGAAGGAGAGGGAAGGGGAAGGAAAGAGGAGAGAGGGGAAAGGGAGAGGAGGAGGGAGAGGATGGCGGGGAGAAGAGGGAGGGGAAGGAAAGGGGGAGGAGAGGGGAAGGAAAGACGGAGGAGGGAAAGAAAAAAAGGATCCTTCGAGGCAGGTGGGATGGCGGGGGAGAAGGAGGGAGGGAAAGGAAAGGGGGAGGGAGGGGGGAAGGAAGAGAAAGGGAGAGGAAATGGGGCGACAGGCGAAGAAAGGGAAGGAGGGAGGGTGGGGAAGGGAGGATTGAGGCTTGGAGGGGGAAAGTAGGATTTAAGGAGGCGGCTTAAGGGAGAAAAGAAGGAAGGAGAGGAGGGCGTGGGGAGGGGAGAAGGGAGAGATATGGGGAATTTAGTGAGGAAAGGAGGGGGAGGAAAGGGGATTTGATAGGAAAAG
>NW_020872572.1:197357-199857 GCF_003789085.1 Penaeus vannamei
TTTTTTTTAAGGAAAAAATGCATTCTACAATACCCTGGAAAATCATTCTATTTCCGTGACATTTATAATAATAATAATAAAAATGCATTCTACAATACCCTGGAAATCATTCTATTTCCGTGACATTTATAATAATAATAATAAAAATGCATTCTACAATACCCTGGAAAATCATTTTATTTCCGTGACCCAAAATGATGAATAGCAATAATGATATAGATTATGATTTTGATAACAAAAACAATAACAAAACAATAACAGCAAGAGTAGGAACAGTAACAACAAAATATTAATAATATCGACAATAGACATGCTGATAATGATAATATTCATAATAATAATAACAATGATCATATTCATGATAATGATAATAATGATAGTAATAGAAATGCATGATAACAATGATAAGAGAAACGCTGATAATGATATTCATAATAATGATAATAATAATCATATTCATGATGATGATAATAATTATGATAATAATGATAATGATAATAATAAGAGAAATGCTGAAAATGATAATATTCATGATGATAATAATGATAATAATCATATTCATGGTAATCATAATGATGATGATAATGATAGTAATGATAATAATAATCATAATATAATCATAATCATAATAATAATAATAATGTAATAATAATAATGATAATAATAATGATAACAATGATAATACTTATAATAATAAAGATAATAATAGCAATACTACTAATACTACTATTAACTAATAATAATAATAACACAATAATAATAATAATCATAATGATGATAATAATAACAGTAATAATAATTATAGTTAGTAATAATAATTAATGATAATGATAATAAATAATAATAACAATGATGATGATGATGATAATAACAAAAATAATAATGATGATGATGATGATAGTAATATAAATGATGAGAATAAATGATGAGAATTAATAATAATGATGATATAATATAATTAATAATAATAATAATAATAATAATAATAATAATAATAATAAATAAAAATAATGACAATGATAATGATATAATAATAATAATAATAATAATAATAATATAATAATAATGAAATATGATGATGATGATGATGATGATGATGATGATGTGATGATGATTGATGATAATAATAATAATAATAATAATAATAATAATAATAATAATAATGATATGATGATATATAATAATGATGATAATAATAATTACAACAACAACAACAACAACAATAATAATAATGCTGCTGCTGATGATGATAACACTAATAATAATAGTAATAATAATGATGATACTGATGATAAGAAAAACAACAATAATGATGATAACTATTATCATCATTATTAGTGATGATAATGTTAATTAATGGAAAAACTTTGCTTTTATCTCTAAGAACAGGAAACGAGTCAGAAATATTCATGAAAGCAAAAAAAAATTCATAAAAGCTAATAAAGAAAAGAAAATTTGTTTTTCACCAGTTTGTAGATAGAGAGAAAACTATTCACTGTTTCTACAGAACTGACGCCATAAAGGGTACATTGTTTGTCTTGAGAAAATCATTCGGTGTGATATACTATGCATAGCATCGGTGATAACCCCTGAAAATAGCATTAAGAAAAAGGCTTTCGATTTTGGGTCGATCTTTGTCTTGTAACCTGTTCGGAAATGATTTTTTTTTTTTTTTTGAATGATTTTGATTTTTTAAAATGATTTTGGGTCGACCTTGTCTTCTAACCTGTTCGGAAATGAATGGATATATTATATCATGATCTTGCATGGCTCCAAATTATGTCGATAGCGATGCATGAGAGTCTGGATTAAGCCCAGTGCCATAGTCTGGCATCTGATCGAGTGGAGGGATTAAGTGCCAAGTGCAGACGCCAACCTGCCCGCTGGACTCGGTCAGGATCAGGTATGAACTGCTTGAGCTGGACAGAATGACAATAACTCGCCCATGTGGTCATCGCTGAGGCATAATCTCAGTTCTCTCGGCGTTCATATTGTTCGAGATCTGTTCACCGTCGACTGGCACAACCGGCTGTTGTTCTGGCAATGGTTGATATTGCAGTTTCAGATTGGTCGTGGTCTGACAAAAGATTCCTTGCAGCCTATACCAGCAATAGGATCATTGTAGCAATCGACTAGGTGTGTACATCCACGTAAACACGTGTGGGTGTGGGTGTTCCTGTATGTGTGTTTGGTATGCCTGGATGAAATACGTGTCTGGGAGGCTGCTGGCAAATGCACTATTGTATATGGACATAATATGATGTAAACGAATGCACTGTATGTCTATCCCCGAAAAGTTATCACTTCACTTGTTCATGACTTTATTTGTCATAAAAGTGATTACGTTTATGAGGTAGATGCTAGATATTTTGATATATTAATGATGATGATTCATACAAAACACCACAAAAAAGAAGAAAATGCTATTATAGCTCAACTTGCGGAATTCATATTTGGAAAGTTCTTGTGCGTTAAAAAAGTTTATGAATATGAGACTTTT
>NW_020872572.1:229857-234857 GCF_003789085.1 Penaeus vannamei
TTATTTTTTTCCTTTTTTGTTCTTAAATGTGCTTCTGATATCAATGCTTCCGAAATTAAGATTTGACTTTCTACTTTTTTCTATTTTTTGAGATCTACGGACTGCATGTTATATCATTGTTTTAAGGTAAATTTTTCAGTAAATCAGGCGTGACAAGGAATGTGTAGTCCATAATGTGTAAAAACTTTGTGGAAAGATATGCCTACCAATATTACCTCTTCTTTTCCAAAAGTTATACAATACATTGGCTAGTCTATAAATTCCTTCATTATATTCGCAAAATGCACAAATAGAAAAAGATATATGAAAGAATAATTAATTAATGTAATACACACACGCACATACACACAGACACACACACACAGATATACATATATATATATATATATATATATATATATATTATATATATATATATATATATATATGCGCGCGCGCGCGCGCGCGGCGTGTGTGTGTGGTGTGTGTGTGTGTGTGTGTGTCTGTCTGTGTCTGTGTGTCTGTGTCTGTGTATGTATGTATGTATATGAATATCCATATATCTACATTAGGGATATTGATAGATTGATATAGATAAATAGATATATAGATATAAAGATAGACATACACATACATATACATAGATAAATAGATATGAAAATAAACAAACAACAATGATGATAATAATGATAATGATAACAAAAAAACTTTTGTGATAATAATAATATTGATAGTCATGATAATGATAATGATGATAATAATGACAATTATGATGATAATAATAACAACAACAACAGTGATAATAACAACAATAACAATAACAATAAATGTGATAATAATGATAACATTAATAATGATAATGATTATAATGATAATGATAATTAATGATGATAATGATATTGGAAATAATAATGATAATAATGATAATAATAACAATGATAATAATAGCAACAATGATAGTAATAATAATAATAATAATAATAATAATAATATAAATAATAATAATAATAATAATAATAATAATAATAATAATAATAATAGTAATAATAATAATAATAATAATAATGAATAATAATAATAATAATGATAATATAATAATAATGATAATAACAGCAACGATAATGATGATAGTAATAGTAATGATAATGATTTAATAATCTAATAATAATGATAATGATAATAATGATTATACTAATGATAATCATGATGATAATGATAATAATGATTATGGTAGAAATAATAGTAATAAATAACAATAACAATGATAGTAGTAATGATAATGATAATGATACTAATATTAATAGTGATAATAACAATAATAGAAATAATAACAATGTTATTACTATTATTATCATAATTATCATTATCATCATCATTTTTCAATATTGTCACAATAATATGATGATGATAATAACAGTAGTAATGAGGATAATATAATGAGGTTATGTTGTTGGTTGGTCAGTACTCAAAAGGTTATGAACAGATGTTTATCAAATTATTATCAAAAGTGCATTTTAGCTCAACTTAGATGCTATTAAATTTTGCGGGTCATTTTGATCAGCATTCGTTTATTACTATCATTATTATCATTATAATTGTCATTATCATCATTATCAATTATAATCATCATTATTATCATTTCATTGATATTACTTTTATCTTTATTATTACTATCATTATCCTTATTATCAATATCATTACCATTGTTATTATTGTTATAATTATAATTGTTATCATAGTTATCACCATTATTGTTATCATTATTATATTAATATTATCATTATTATTATTATCATTACCATGATAATGTAGATGATAATGATAATAATGACAATACAAAATGATAGTAGCAAAAAACTATTATTAATATTGACAGTAATATCAATGATAATAATGATAATAACAACAAAAATTATTAGTAATAGTAATGATAATTATGATTATCATTGATATCATTATTATAATTATCATCATCATTAATCTAATGATAACAAAAACATAATAATAATATTAGAAATAATTATTATAATGTAATGATAGTAATAATATTGATAATGATGATAATAATGATAATGGTAATGATAAAAACAGCAACAACAATAAAGATAATGATAATAATATTCAGGATTATAATAATGATAATTATAATTATAATATTAATAATATCAATAATATTAAGAAGAAAAAGAAGGGCAATAATGATAATTACAATAATGATGATAATGATAATAATAATAATAATATTAATACTAATAATAAAATAATGATAATGAAAATGATGATGATGATGATAGTAAGAATAATGAAAATGATGATGATAATGATAATAATAATAATGATAATGATGATGATAAATGATTATGATAATGATAATAATAATAATAATAACGATAATAATGATAATAATAATAATAATAATAATAATAATAATAATAATAATAAATAATAATAATAATAATAATAATAATAATAATAATAATTAATAATAATAATAATATAATGATAATAATAATAATGATAATTATCATGATAATAGTGATACTCATTATGATAATTATAATAGTGAAAATAATGATATGATAATAGGCATAACAACAATGAAATATATGAATAATAATTATGAGAGTTATCAATAACAGTAATAATGTTGACGATAATAGCAATAACAGCAATGATCATAGGAATGATAATAATAGAAAAAATAATATTAATGAAAGGAATAATAATGATAATAGGAATATGATAATAGAAATATATATATTATCATTATTATTATCATTGTAATCAGTATTATTGTCATCATTATTATTATTACCTTTATCAATAAAATCTTTATCATCACCATTATCATTATTACCATCATTACTATAGCTTTTATTAATGCTATAATTATTATTATCATTATTATCATTATCATCAACATTCTTATCATTTTTGTCATTTTTATCATTATTGTTATTATCATTGTTGTTATTGTTATTATTATCATTATTATTATTACTATTATTATTACTTTCATTATTATCATAATCATTATTATCAATATTAATATTATCATTATTATTATCATTATCATTATTATTATTATTATTATTATTATTATTATTATTATTATTATTATTATTATTATTATTATATTATATATTATTATTATTATTATTATTATCATTATTATCATTATCATTATCATTATCATTTTTACCATCAAAATTATTATCATATCATTATCATTACTATTATTAACATTTATATTATCATTATTATTATTACTATTATCATAATTTAATTATTATTAGTTGTAGTATTATCATTATTATTTACTATTATCATTATTATCATCATTATAATTATAATTAACTTCATCCTCATTACCATTATTATTGTTATAATTATCTTTATTATTATTGTTTCATTATTATTATCATTATCATTATTACTATTATCATCCTTCATTATCATCTTAATTGTAATTATTATTGTCTTTATTTCTATCTATAAGAACATCATCATAAATTTCATTATCATCGTGAAAAAAATAATGTCAGTGATAATAATAATCATGGATATTATTATCATTTCTCATAGCAACACTAATACTAATAATACCACTACCATCTTTATTCGTATTAACATCAACATCATTAGTAGTAAAAGCAGTGAAATACGAAGAAATTATGATAAAAAAGAATAAAAAGATAAAGTCAGATTCCAAAACTCAAGCCGGTGTCAATCAAAATAGTTATATTATTACAATCCCCAAAGTCCCAAAAAAACAACTGTTTGACTCAGTCCCAAAAAACAGCTGTTTGACTCAACATATGGCGGTTTAAAGGTCCAGTTTTAGGGCCCGCAAGCATACGGCCGCATCGGACAGCACAGGTGCGTGGCTGGAGAGCGTGCAATGGTGCAAGATGGATGGCTATGGCGGCGGGTAGTGCCAGCTCGTGCGATGGGGGGGGGGGGGGGGGGGGGGAACCTCGTGTTGCAGTGAGTCGAGGGAGTGAGGGCGCTAGTTGAGGCCAAACCACGGGAGAGGGAAGTGTTGCTACGTCCTCTTTCGCTGACACAGGCTTGTTCGGTGTGGCATTGCCCGCTGGTGAGGGAGATAGGTTGCTCGCATGGGTCAGAGAACTAGCAGTGGTCATGCATATAAGATCAGTCTGTATATATATTTTTTTCCTTTTTTCTCTCCTTTTTTTTTTTTTTTTTTTTTTTTTTTGGGGAATTCAGACCTGGTTATTTTTTTAAAGGTTTTAATGATTTCTCTTAACACGGTTTTATACAGGGAAGGTTTGCGGAGCGAGAAACTCCCTCGACCTCTTCGCCGACACTCCGCTGATGTCAAGAGCTAAGGGGAGTTTCCCCCGTACTTATTTACACACATTCAGTTACACATTCAGTGAAGTTTCTTTTGCGAGTGGACTGCAGGTAACGAGGCGGACGGACGCTGAAAGAACGGGAGAGAGAGAGAGATTAATTTCTTTTTTTCTCTTTTTTTTCTCTCACTCAATTTATTCTTTAATTCCCTCTTTGATATGAATGAATATTGTTTCCTTTATGAATTAATCTTTCATCTTACGATTTTGGATCTCTATTCACACTCAAAGAAAATATGACAAAAACACCACAAAAAATAGATACATTCGTATATTAACAAAAATAAATTCTTAAAATATATGTAGCATAAACAAAACATAAAAATACCGTAGAGAAATGAACCGTATTCATGTTATCTCTTGTATTGTGAAGATATTCGTTCTCATTCATACCTTTCCACCGTAGAGAAGTACTTATAGATATACAAACCCTTTCTCTTAATGACACAGAAATATGACACTCATTCTCTCTCATGACAGTTGAACCTAAATTGACGTTTCACAGCTTTGCATATTGTCATGAACCTCCTTTTGGTAGTGTTATTGTCAACTGCTGTTCTATTGCACCATAGTCACTATCTTCATATCTTTGCTATCTTTCTTATTAATTTTGTTTCTTCTTTCTTGTCATTATTTCATGTTATT
>NW_020872573.1:0-7500 GCF_003789085.1 Penaeus vannamei
ACTATGAATATTCTTGGCGTTACAATGGCACCTTCAGGATTCTTCAGTGGAAAGCATAGTTGTTCTTATATACAACGGTGTAAACAAGCCACACATGGGACACTTGCACCTAGCTATTGGTAATAGTTAGTACATTATAATGAAAGCTATTTGTAAACAATACAGCCATGCTAGACGATGCAGACACTCTCGTAGGAGACTCTGCAGGTCACACACATCCTCCAGCACAGGTTTCTTAAGAAGAAGAAGGGAAAGTATGTCAAAACCATTGCTAATAACATTTGAAAGATTATATACTTATTAGGTTACACTGCACGGTAAGCGTTGGTATAAGATCAAAAGAAGAGGTGTCATAAGCAGCTGTATTTCATAGTCTGCTGAATTTTTGTTGCATCGGGACACAGCTTTGAGTAAGAAGCTAGAATATCGGAATTTTTGTCTTACTGTCTATCATTATCTGTGTCTGTATATCTCTCTCTGTCTATATATCTGTCTATCGAACTTTCTATCAATCTATCTGTATCTGTTTAGGTCTCTCTCTCTCTCTCTCTCTCTCTCTCTCTCTCTCTCTCTATCTATATATATATATATATATTATATATATATATATATATATATTATAATATCCCTCTTTCTCCCTCTGTAATCTTTCCACACATCTATACAGATATGTAGATTAAACACACATACATAGTACGCAGTTTAATGTCGGCTTCATTTTTCTACTCTTCTTGGAGAACTACAAATTAGCAATTATCTGGTATTTGTTTTTTCCTTTTTAATCCAGTCGTTATATATATATATATATATATATATATATATAATATAAATATATATATATATATCTTTTCGGAAGGAGGAATGACCTCCATTTTTTTCGCTCATACTCTTATTCCCCTTTCTGTTCAGTATCTTTTCTTTCTCACTGTTTACATTTTTTCTGTGATTTCTGAAAGACAAAATTTATTTTCAAGAACATACTTTTAACAGCTAGATATTTTACAAGTAGACTTTGCTTACATACGTGTAAATTCTCTCCCCCTCCCCTTCTCTCTCTCTCTCTCTCTCTTCTTTCTTTCTTTCTCTCTCTCTCTCTCTCTCTCTCTCTCTCTCTCTCTCTCTCTCTCTCTCTCTCTCTCTCTCTCTCTCTCTCTCTCTCTCCCTCTCCCTCGCCTTATTTCATGGACTGGCAATCCCTCTTTGGAAGTTGAGAAAAAAGTTTCAGATGTGATTACAAACTAAAGGGACAATCATCTAACTTTCAGGGGAAACACACCCAAACGGAAGACATACGCGCATACTTTCTCTGATTTCTTACGTGAATAAATATACCAATCTCTAGATATGCTAAATGCAGCTGTTCAGTGGTCTATGAAATATCTCTTGGGCGTTAATGGCACCTTCAAGAATCTTCAGTGAAAAGCATAGTTGTTCACATTCAAACAACGGTGTAAACTAGCCACACATGGGACACGTGCACCTAGCAATTGGTAATACTTGATCCATTATAAGTGAGACCTATTTGTAAACAATACAGCCATGCTAGACGAAGCAGACACTCTCGTCGGAGACTCTGCAGGCCGTACACATCCTCCAGCACAGGTTTCTTAAGAAGAAGAAGGGAAGTATGTCAAAACCATTGCTAATAACATTTGAAAGATTATATACTTATTAGGTTACATTGAAGAGTAAAAGTTGCTATAAGTTCAAAGGACGAGGTGTCATAAGCAGCTGTATTTCTTAGTCTGCTGAATTTTTGATGCATCGGGAAACAGCTTTGAGTAAGAAGCTAGAATATCGGAATTTTTGTCTTACTGTCTATCTTTAGCCCTGTCTCTGTATCTGTTCCTCTCTGTCTGTCTATCTATCTATCTATCTATCTATCTGTATCTGTCTCTGTCTCTGTCTGTCTGTCTGTCTCACTCTCTCTCTCTCTCTCTGTGTATCTTTTCACACATCTATACAGATATGTAGATTGAACGAATTATATAAAATTACTGATGTGCAGCACACATACATAGTACGCAGTATAGTGTCGGCTTCATCTTTCTAGTAACTAATTACCTTATTTCTGACTTTATTGCTACGATTTACTGTCTGCTCATCCGCCTCCAAATCCCATTGGTATAACTTCACACACAATGATAATGAAGACAATTGTGTCGGCTCATTCCCTCGCAGAAAGAGAAGCGGGATCTCTCTTGATGCCACAGACGTTGCTACATTCGGACTAATAAGCCATATGAGAATCTCTGGTCCTGATTTATGCGCTTCATTTCGCTTCGGTCGTATCATATGGATCTGTAGCGCCCGTGGAATAAAGGAAGCGCTGGAACAAGGCTCTTCAGTCTAAGCATTCAAGATTAGCTTGTTGTTTGGCTTCCAGCAATGCGTGGGGTTCTAGTGATACACGGGATGTAAAGAAAGAGGTGGTCGTATCTTCTCATAACAGGATGTGAGCGTGTAACAGGTGTTGATATGCAAGACTGCATCGGCGAGTGATCATATGAGCCTGGGGGAACGAGTTATTCTGAAATAAAGGAGAGAATCATATAATAGGAAGGGTATAGACATTATTTCGACAGCCATTCTTTGACGCAAAGGGGAGGCGTGTGTCTCGTTTCACTGACGCACGGCAACCAATAAAAGAAGAATGCAGTTTTTTTTTCGTCCCTTACACAAATCCATTTTGAATGGCTCCTTAAACAATAAGATGCAATGATTCCCTTCTGGACCCATGAAATTTTGTCATGAGAAAATCTTCACCACAAACGCGGAACAAATACCAAGCGAAAGAAAACTCAGATTCTCTATTTTCATGGCCTTTCGATTATTTAGACAGGACCATTTATTATCAAAAGATGTGCTAATATTAGTTAGAAGTATCATGAATGCGTAATTATTCATAGAAGCAGGTAAAAAGGAAGAAAATGAAGATAGAGAGAGAGGGAGGAAAAAAGATAGACAGATATATATATATATATATATATATATATATATATATATATAATATATATATATATATATATTTTGTGTTGTGTGTGTGTGTGTGTTGTGTGTGTGTGTGTGTGTGTGTGTGGTGTGTGTGTGTGTACAGCATTGTGTATAAAAGGTAGAAACTCTCCACAAATTCCCGAATGAGAATAAAATGCACACTAGGGGGCCGCGCGTTAGTATCCATATTTGGAAACTGCCACACACTCTCCTCGACGCACACATAACACGCAAACACGCCCGACGATTCCCGCTGCTCGACCACGTGGCTTCACTCCTCGCTCCGGAGACAGCGCAGGACCGAGAACAGAATGCGGACCAAGTGAAAGCGTCTACGTAGTTGGGTCTAGGAAATTCATGGGAGTCGAAGTTGGTTGTTCTAGACTGGTTCGATCTGATCCTCGAAGTTGGGCGCGGATTCTTGTGTTTAGGGGGATCAGTTGTGGGAAAATAACACGAGTTTTCGTAGTCGCTACAAAATAGATTATAGATAGATAGTTAAATATATTGAAAGATAATATTAATATTTATTTATGTATGTGTGCATGTATTTATGTATATATATGTAGATAGATAGATATGTATATAGACACACACACAGTGATACGATAATAAAGAAACAAATGAAAGAAATATGCCAAGGATAGAAATGTAGAAATAATAAAGAAATAATAAATGCAGTCGGGAAAATCTAGAACAGAGGAACAACATAAAAAGAGAAACGTCTTACTGAATACGACGATGTCTATAAAAAGAGAGAGAGAGAGAGAGAGAACCATTTCCCTTTCGTAGCCGACGCAAAAGCAACAGACAGCGCGGGCGGCCTCGACCTGCCGAAGACCTGGGACGGTATACACGTATGGAAAAGGCTAGATCAGTAGCAACTCGAGGAGGTGTCATGGCGTCTGATTCTATTTTTGGAAAAAAAAGAACATGGTGTTTATTTTAATGACGTCACAGAAGCTACGGATGTTTTGTGAATATGGTCGATCCTTTTGGTCTCTTCAGTTTTCGAAAAGGATGGAAAACAATGATTTTAATGGCTATTTTTTCATTGAACCCTCATCAAAACAGACACCATGACACCTCCTCGAGTTGCTTCTGATCTAGCCTTTCCCATACACGTACGTTCTCAGACAATTTAGAGAGAAAAAAAAATTAAGACGGTCTTAAAAGTATGTCAGAAAATGTGTCATTTGATTGAAATAAACGAAATGAAAAGATGAGAGGAAATGATCGAGATGTATATCGTTCTATTTCCGCTCACCAATTCATTTCATATTTATTAATACCTTTAAAAAATTGGAAATATATAATTTGTTTCCTTTGGGTAAATAACCTAATAGGGTAACACACACAAATGCATAATTACAGGAAAAAACATACCGACCAATACGCCAAGCTTACAGGAAGAGCAAAGAAGCAACAGGGAGAACGCCTCTTTAACCTGTTGCATAGAGGCTGTTATCAGGGTTATTGCACGGCGAGAATTACGCTGGGAAGAGAGTGCGATAGCTATTATCTGCTTCCACTCAGGACCGGGGAGGCAAGCAAGCGAAAAAGCTCGTGTTATTTCATAATTTTAGGTATGGTCTAAGGTACCTCTCTCTCTCTTTATCTCTCTGTCTGTCTGTCTGTCTGTCTGTCTGTCTGTCTCTCTCTCTCTCTCTCTCTCTCTTCATCTCTCTCTCTCTCTCTCTCTCTCTCTCTCTCTCTCTCTCTCTCTCTCTCTCCCTCTCCCTCTCCCTCTCCCTCTCTCTCTCCCTCCCTCCCCACTCTCACTCACCTTTATCCATTTAAAACCTTATTTACCTCAAAGATCGACAAGGGGAATGGTAATTAGATTTCCATTAGTTTTATTCAAGCGACTTACCCTTCAAATTTACTTAGGGAATTGACACGCTGGAGAGGTTTATGATATGGGACCCTCGATCAGCTGAGAGGCTCTTGAAATTAGCCTGAAGGGGGCGCTTTCCTCGGGCCATCTTACCCGGGTCTTGGTGCTGAAGAAGGTCTGAATGTGAAGGGAAAAAAGATATAGTTGGGTGTTACGTGTGCTTGGAACAACTTGGTTTGTAAGGTAGATATTAAATATATGTTTTACTTGTATTTGTGTAGAGTGGAAGATGTGGCTAACCTCTCTCTCTCTCTTTTCTTCTTTCTTTCTCTCTCTCTCTCTCTCTCTCTCTCTCTCTCTCTCTCGCTCTCTCTCTCTCTCTCTCTCTCTCTCTCTTCCTCTCCTCTCCTCTCTCTCTCTCTCTCTCTTCTCCCTCTCTCTCTCTCTTCTCCCTCTCTCTCTCCTCTTCCTTTTTTTTCTAGTGTCTTCTTTAAGTTCGTTATCTCCCTCTTTCTATGTCATGCAAGAGTCAGCCGGAAAACTGACTTCTCCCCCGTTATCCTCTTTTCACTTTTATCCTATTTCGTTTTCTTTCGCTTCCGTTTTCTTTCTTTGTGTTTTAGCCCTTCCACTGATGACAAAGCTTTTCTTTAAAACGAGGGGAATGGCCATGCATGTGTGTGTTAGAGAGAGAGAGAGAGAGAGAGAGAGAGAGAGAGAGAGGAGAGAGAGAGAGAGGAGAGAGAGAGAGAGACAGACAGACACAGACACAGGCAGGCAGACAGAACTGTTGCGCAGCGAGAAAAGGCCAACAAATAAAATTGCGTGGCTTGGCAGCCGTTACCGCCTTCCTTCCTTCCTTACTTCTCTCTCTCTCTCTCCTCTCTCTCTCTCTCTTTCTCTCTCTCTCCTCATCTCTCTCTCTCTCTCTTCTCCTCTCTCTCTTTCTCCCCTCTCCCTCTCCCTCCCTCTCCTTCCCCCAATCTCTCGCCCTTCCCTCCTTCCTTCCCCCTCTGTCTCATACAGGTCTTTCGGTTTTAATACATACAGACGAAATATTTGTTAGATATAAACAAATACCCAGTTCGTGCACTCAAAATCTTGATATATTTGTGTCATCTTTGTTCCAAAAAAACGAACTGGAATCATCAATCACAACTATATTTAGTCTCTTTATCATCATCATCATTATTATTATTATTATTATTATTATTATTATTATTATAAAATGGGTGAGAGGAGGCAAGGTTTCCGAAAGGTGTCAGAAGCTTTGGATAAAGAACAAGTGTCTTGGAAAAATTATTGGTTAAGAGGCACGAAAGTAAGCTTACCTATTATATTCTTACTTACATGCTAAAATCTTACTTACTTAAGACTGTAATACCAATATAATGTAGGCTTTTTATTCACTTGGTATCGGGTAGCTGTTTTCATATGCAAATTCTTCCCATTATTTTTATATATATTTATCTGTTCAGTTAATGTTCATAGGAAACTCGTTTATATTTACATTATTACGTGGAAAACTTTAATCACATTCCTCCACCGATGCTATAAATATAACGTTTATATATTACCCAGTTCATGTACTCAAAATCCTGATATGTTTGTGTTATCTCCTCATGTCAGTCTCATTTTAACAATAATAATTATAATATTATCATTTTTATTATTAGTAGTAGTAGTATTAGCAATATTATTTTTTTTATCATTACTTTTATCATTACTATTTTTGTATTATTATATTATTATCATTATTTATTATTATTTATTATTTTATCATTATTATCATTATTTTGTCTTCCAACCCTAAAAGATGCGATAGGAGGCCCTTTCCCCAAAGGTGCCAGAAGCGTTTGTTGCGGGAGAGAGATCGGGGCTGGCGAGGTGCCGAATCGGGCGACCCTATTAAAAAAAGAAAGAAGAAAGAGAATATATATTATATATACTATATATATATATATATATATATAATATATATATATATACAACACAACACACACACAGACAGACACACACACACCCATATATTATTACATATAAATCTTGTCTATCCGTGTAATTGTTTAAATCTAAATAAATAAGTTTGCGTCTGTATATATTAAAACCGAAAGAATTGTATGAGGACAGAAGGGAAGGAAAGGGGGGAAGGGCGGAGATGATATAAGAGAGAGAGAGAGAGAGAGAGAGAGGAGAGAGAGAGAGAGAGAGAGAGAGAGAGAGAGAGAGAGAGAGAGAGAGAGAGAAGAGAAAAAGAAAGAAAGAAAGAAAGAAAAAGAAAGAAAGACTTGCCTTTTAAGAATATGATATACTACTACCTTAATTTTTGAAGGTATCAAATATCTTACTTGTATTTTACGGATAATACTCCCATTCATGTATTGAATAGCATACGAATTGGTCCTTTTATCTACGTGACACACATACATGTTCTACACTCACCATAAACCATTTTCCGACCGTCTCTCCACTACCAACCTACCACAAATTCACAAAATGAATTCCTTGCTCGTATTATTTTTTTCTTTTCTTTTCTTCTTTACTGCCTGTAAGCGAAGTGATATCCTGTGGTAAATAGCGTGCAAGCAAAAAGGATTGCGTGCAAAGGCCTCGGAAAATGCCTTGCTTTCACGCCCGGTAAGTCACCAAGAAAATTATGTAAACTCCCT
>NW_020872573.1:12500-43818 GCF_003789085.1 Penaeus vannamei
ATATAGACGTGAAAGAGAAAGTCCTTGGATTATGATGTTATTGTTGGTTCAATAACGATTCGCAAACGATAACAAGGGTCTTTTGTCTGATAACTGTTGCCAAGCGGAAGGGAAGAGAAATTCGATATTACTCGAATGTTAACTTGAATAGGCCATTGTCAATCACAAAAGCCCCATCATCACCTTGTTGAGAATTTGCAATAACGGATAACCTCGTAATTATTATTTTTTCTTTTTCGTTACATTTGATCTTCTTCGTCTTCGTCATCATCTTCTTGTCTTCAAAAAAGATCTAAAAAAGTAAATAACCGTCTTGGGAAGGTTTCGTCCGCGGTCAGTGGTACCTGGCTACGTCTTACCCTATTCACACCGACCATCTTGGATCTCGACTGCACTTTCCTTTGGTGTTTCACGTCAGTATGATGCTGGAAAAAAGGAATTGTCTTTTACACATATATACGTTGGATATTAGTAAAAGGCCAAGTTATTGTTACAGGCAAATCTTACACGAATACAGGACACTTTTTTTCTCTAGAATATCAAATTCCCGTTGTGTATGTTTATTGTTGCCGTATGTGTCTGCCTGGATGTACTTGTGTACATCTAAACAAGAGAGACATTCTCATAAAAGACAAACTAAACACGTTTCACAAATCTTTAAGCACAAGAATTATTCAAAGGACGGAATAGCTCGAGCACACACGCACACATTATTTTTTCCCCTTTAACTTTACATATATGTGCGTGCGTGTGTGTGTTTGTGTAAGTATATATATATATATACATATACATATCCATATATGTATATACACACATATATATATATATACAAATATACACACACACACACGCACACACACACACACACACATACATATTATAATACATATATATATAGATAGATAGATAGATATAGATAAATAGATAGATAGATAGATATAGATAGATAGATAGATAGATAGATATATAGATAGATAGATATAGATAGATAGATAAATACATTTCCATATATATACATACATTCATACATACATAAATACAGAGACAGACATACATACAGACACACATATATAAACACACACATAATTGTGTCTGTGTGTGTGCGTGTATGTAAAAGAGACAGCCAGGGAGAGGGACGCACAGAATGACATCAGCTCCCCTCCTCCTTTCCTTGCTTTCTCCCAACCTTAACGAAAATTCCTCACCTGGAAAGGAAATAATTAGCGCCCCTAACATCCCCCCCCCCCCCGATGCTTCCTTTGCCATTCAGAGCAACGACCTCCGACCGAGCCTTCTCCGACAACGAATGAAAAGGAAAATACGATCTGGCAACCTTTGGGCCGAGTCGGAGGAATCGTACTGGAACATAATGCTTCGGAAATTGTTTTAACTTCCAGTCGGGGAAATATAATGCGGTAAACGAGCAGTTGCCTTGTTAGCTAGTCGGAGAAGGATGAATTCTCTCTCTCTCTCTCTCTCTCTCTCTCGTTTCGATTCTGTTTTGATTTGGTGATGATGAGTCGAGATTTTGTGGTAAATGTTGTGCGAAGGAGGATGATATACGTCAGCATGCAGACGTACATATGTGTGTGTGTGTGTAAATAAGTAAACACACACACACACACACACACATACACACACACACACACACACACACACACACACACACATACACACACATACATACACATACATACATATACACATACACATACACACACACACATACATACACACACACACACACATACACACATATATATTGACAAATTAAAACACATTTGACCTATATTTTTAGAATGGAAGATACAAGAATTTTGAACATTGATGAAATGGGTTCTTGGCTAGTGCTAAGAACCCATTTCATCAACGTTCAGAGCATATTGATATTAAATACCATTAAAAACGTTCTGGAGTAGTGAATGAAATACTGGGAAGCTTATGTATCAGAGAAGAATATTGCCGACATGCTTACAAAGCCACTTTCTAAGAGGAAAATGAGAATGTTTTACAAGTTTAGAGAGTGTCTTCAGTTGATGGGGTTGTTAGGATAAGAGTAAATTTCATTCATTATCCCATATTATAAATGCCACGGATATGTAGAGATTATAATGTAATTATTTACAGTACTTTATATATATACGTACAGAAATGATAGATTTCTTTCATCTAAATACATATTTTAGTTGAAGTTTTATACACATTATCATATATGAACGATCCCTGTGATCTTAGCGCCTCTGGTGGCAGAATGTAGAACGACTGGAGGAGGAACAACAATATACCCAGCATTGTGTTAGGAATTTTATTTCATCCTCCCATGCTCTGCCTGCTCACCCATCACCATGACATCCACTAACATCCGAACAATATGTTTTCACTAACATCCCACGCCCAACAGTATGTTATATATATCCCGTTTTTTTTTCTTTCCCTTTCTGCCTCTCAGGTCAGAGATAGGTTAGCAGTATCAAAGGCTGGTGGTTGTAAACAAGGTTCCTTCTTTGTTTTTTGTCCTTCAAAGGCGGTTAAGCATGGTCTCTAGATGTTCCTGCGGTGTTTCTACGACCAAATAAGAGAAACAGCGTGGGAGAAACCATTTTGTTCAAGGACAGGCTATCATTTTGGGGAGGTTATATGAAAAAAAGTTTTTTGTAATAGATGGAATGGGGTTCGAGTTGTGACAGGGGATTTGTTATTTAGATATATTCAAATTGCTGTTTCTAGTCCCCTTTAACTCTTTATGGAAGTCTCTATTTCTCTATCTCATTCTTTTTCGTTCTATCAATAAATAGTTATGCAAATGAAAACATGCAAGAAAAATAATCCATAGATGTTGACGAGTGTGAATTCTTGCAATTTGTAATCGCAGGAGCAATAAAATCCGGAAATATGTGACCGCCACTGAAACATCAAATTAGCATCGGTTTCGAAGGAGACCAAGAATAAGTATAGATCATAAAACGATCTAAAACCCTATAAAAGAAGAAAGAAGAAAACCAAGAATAAAATTGTTATGCTTCCTCCTACAGGCTCCCGCACCCACAGGAGTTAACTGTGCACCCGGTCAGTAGCCTCTCATTATGGCGAATTCACTCCAAACTATCCTTTCACAACCCTCTTTGAGAAGGCTAAGTGGTGGCATCGCGTCCCTAGGTAGCTGCCTGGGGGAGGATGCGGCGCCGAAGGAGGCCACGGCGGAGGAAATGGTGTTATTTCCTGCGGCCCGACTGGCGGAGGTGGACAATGTTTTTATCTGTATGTTTCTTTCTTTTTCTTTGTTTATTTTGCATTGCTGTTCGTCTGTTTTGAAAAAAATGGTTTGAACATACCGTATTTTGACAGGGGATTTAGAACATTTTCTTAGAGAAATAATCAAAAACCTTATCTATGTAGGTAACTAATAAAAAAAAAAAAAATCACTTTTATGGTTCACAAACAGATATTATATATATGTATGTGTATAAATATATATAAACATATATTTTTACATATGCAGATATACATATAAACATATAGATATGTATATATATACATATATATATATATATATATATATATATATATATATATATATATATATATATATATATATATATATATATAATATTTCATATTTATATATTCACAAAACACACACACACCTTTGTTTATATGTATACTTATACATTTATATATATATATATATATATATATATATATATATATATATATATATATACATACATACATACATACATACGAAGATGTATAATGGCGTCTTCTTCCGACTCATTGCGCTCCTTGTGTCCTCGGGATCTTCGCTAACTTTTTTCTTTTATCGTTTTTTTTTCTCCATCCCTTATTTGTCCGTAACGAGAAAATAACGAGAATGCCTGGAGGAGTTCAAAAAAAAAAACTCGAACACAAAGTCAAAAGAGGCGCAAACTCACAAACAAATCCTCGTTGGAACAAATAACGACCGAACGACTGAAAACTGGGACAAAGAGTGATGAGGGTAATTATTATTGTTTATCCACCTGTATCATCACCATCATAATCATCATTATATCACCATCATCATAATTATAAATCATCTTACTCCTCATAATGAAGTACAAGGTAACCTTTGTGTATATACCTGCATCATCACCATCGTAATCATCATTATCATCATCATAATTATAGTCCTCTTACTCCTCAGCATTAAATACATCGTAACTTTTATCGATGACGGGACAGAACATGAAATTATTACCTTTAATGTACTTGTTGATTAGAGTGAAATGAACAAGATGAAAACGAGGACTACTATTAGCTGCCTTGGCAACCAGTCGCTCTGTCTTCCCCGTGTAACACACACACACCCACAAAGAGACACACACACACACCACACACACACACACAACACACACAACACACACACACACACAACACACACACACACACACACACACACACACACAGATACACACACACACACACACAGAGAGAGAGAGAGAGAGAGAGAGAGAGAGAGAGAGAGAGAGAGAGAGAGAGAGAGAGAGAGAGAGAGAGAGAGAGAGAGAGAGAGAGAGAGAGACAGAGACAGACAGACAGAGAAAGAATAACCGTTCCCGCGCGTCCGTACGAGACCGGGAAATAAAATGAAAAATAGATCCTTTTCTCTCTGTGTTTCTTTATTCATAGATTCATTTCAACTGGGTTCGATCTAAGTCCCTGAGGCCATTGATCGAACGGTTAGCTATGGCTCAGCTGCGAGGATTTGAGGATTGTTCACCGACCGAAATTGTTCGTATGAAACTAAGCGTGGGTTGGTTGCGGGTTTGTGGCTGAAGAAAAAAGTATTTAAAAAAGGGATATTTTCGATACATTTGGCCAGGAGATGAGGGTTGTTTTTGACCTCTGTGTGTGTGGGGTGTGGGGTGGTGGTGTGGGGGGAGGGGGGTATGTGTGTGTGTGTGTGTGTGTGTGTGTGTGTGTGTGTGTGTGTGTGTGTGTGTGTGTGTGTGTGTGTGTGTGTGTGTGTGTGTGTGTGTGTGTTCGATTTCAACCAAATATTTAGGCAATTATAGCAGTTATATATGTTTGAATTCATTCCACCGTTAATACCTAAAACTTCTTTTCCGACACTCTTCCTTAATTAATCGCCTATAAACTCCTTTTAAGTCATTCCATAGCTATAGTTTATTTATCACTGAATATGCGGAACTGTTTATCTTTCTACCTTAAATAAAGGAATTACGAAAAAAAGGCAATTTTCTGACTCCCTTTAAGGCTTTTCTTTTTCTTCTCCTTTTTCCTCCTTTTCTTTTTCTTCTTCTTTATCGCAAACGTTTCGTGTTTGTCTGAAATTTCACGTATCCGTTTCCGGATGATTGGGCAGGTGTCTTGTTCGGAAAAGTCTTGGCAGCTTTTCTCAAGTTGTAAGAACGAAGAGATACATCTTACCTGCATTTTACAATAAGGGAAAAGTTTTTTTTTTTATGTAGATACTTCGAGGAATTTCAGTATTCTTTAATTAATCTACTAACTCGTAAATTGGCCTTATATGTGAAGCTTTTGTGCGTTCTTGGTTTATTTCTTTAATTGATAGAAATTAAGTGAAAAGAAATCCAGATGAGTTTTGTGTTTTTTGCGTTGTCATATTTTAATATATCATATGCTTCTTTCCACAATTTATATGCAAATATCATAATGAAACCCCCCAAAACAATTTTGTAAAATATTGTTTGCATTACTAACAGAAATAGACTGTTCATTTCTCCCTTGTATTGGTCTTTGTCACAGTGACGACTCGTTTGATATTGCTTTGTCTAATTAGTAATAATAATAATAATAATAACAATAATAATAATTATTATATAATAAATAAAAAAAACTCAAAAGGTGGCTGTAGACGATATCTGTTCCATGCTGTTAAGGTAGGAAAAACAAGGTGAACATCCCATTGCCTGCTGGAAAAATCAACAAAGAAAGAAGAAAAATAAAGGAATGGAGGATAGAAGAATTGAAAGACAACGTCGGATTACAAGATCACATGACCTCATTTTATTTCAAGTACACACAGGCAGGGTACAGCGTGCAAAAGAAGAAATTAAACTTACTAAGAAAGGAAAGAAAGACTTAATCGGGCTTTTTTTTTCTATACCACTGTGGTTCACGGTATGAAACGAGTTGGCCTTACTGGAGGTCCTTGTTCCCGCACGAAAATTAGCATATCAAGAATACAATACAATAAACAATCTATTTTGGCTTGAGTAAGTTGTTTAAAACTGGGAGTCATCCGGATATTGCTTTAAGTACGTCGCGCTAAAATCATAAAATTATACATATGAAATGAAAATAAAAATAAATGTTCTCTCTGTTCTTTGTGTCCCTCGATTGGTTTATAATAGTTCATACATTATCGGAATTAACGTCCCTGATCTGCCCCTTTTCCCTGCAAAGCCTTTTCATTGCAACAGGTTTGTCTTGTCTAGTGTTTTGTGTTCTTTGTTTATGTATCTAGTAAATCGTAGTTTTTTTCCTATTCTTTTCTTCTTTCTTCCTTTCTTTTCTTCTTCTTTCTTTCTCTTATTTCATTTTTTTTTTTTTTTTGTTCTTATTTCTTTTTCTTCATTTCATCACATATATTGGTATCACAGTTATTATGCTGCTAAGGATGATCAAGTGCACAAAAATACACGCACAAACAACAAAGACGGCCGGAGATGAAGTGGAATTAGTAGCAACAATATAGTACTACATACAAGTACCGTTCTCGCTTGCACAACTTAGACTGCATATTTTATGTGTCCAGTGGCATTCTTTCGGGAATAGTACACAGTAAATGCTTATTGAAAATTGCAAAAGAGAATCAAAGTATCCACGAGGTTTTAACACATAATGGAACCGATAAAGCCAAAGAGAAAGATACACGAAAACAAAAAGTTCCGAGGAGACCTGCAGGGACGCATCACCTATCACACAGAAGAAAAGACCAACAAGACGCAAGCAATTTCGAAGATACTGTGTTTGCGGTTCGAGGTTGGTCCCTGGGCAGTCTCTTTCACTGGGCGAACGACCACAATATCTGTTTCATGCTTACAATAGAAAACGCCATGGGAATTATTTATTTATTTATTTTTTAAGACACACACAAGGCAATGGTGATAGGTGTTGTGAATGGATGAAAGAACCTTGGTGATATGAATGGATGAAAGAACCTTCCTGTGAAATGGATGAAAGAACCTTCTTGAAATATAACAAAACACCAGTTGCTAACTAACCTAATGTGAGAGATTACCAAGCAACTTCAGTACTTTTAACTCGGTACCTGTAGTTTATGTTGCAGACACCAACATAAAGCAATTACTTCTGTCTCTTTTATACCACGCTTTAAAACAGTCACCAGTTGACTATCTTTCTCTGAAGAATGCATGATTCGCCCTTGAAATTCACCATCACAAAGTAATTACAACAACAACAAAAAAGTTTAATTCAATAGTATTAATCGATGTCACACTTCTACATATTGCAACTGTATATGCAACATAGAATAACAAGGACAGCAACAGTAGCAACATCAACAATGATAATAATTTTAGTAAATCTTGCATATGAAGAAATGATTCCAATATATTTTTATGCCCACCTATGACTTATCTGCCAACTGAATCTAATCAAGAAAATTCACATGACAATATCCTATGTCTGGCAAACCATGTCCTCTGCCTCTCACCTGGAAACTACAAATGCAACACAGATCTTCGGGATAGCGTTGATTTCGTTCTTTTAACATGTATTAAGAGTTTATCCAACCTTCCCTTTCCCCTTTTTGATTCCTTCTCCTCTTGGCTGCCCTGCCTGTCCGAGGTAAGCCTTCGGGATCAACGTTTATCGCAGAGGATCCCTTCTTCACTGCTGGAGAGGACAGACTTGAGTAGAGTGCGGGAGTTGCAGATGTTGATAGGGATGCCTCTCTCTCTTCTCTCTGATGTCCCTCTCTCTCTCTCTTTTGAGCTCTCCTCTCTCTCTCTCTCCGCTACTCTCATCCTCTCTCTTTCTCTCTTCTCTCTCTCTCTCTCCTCCTCTCTCGTCTCTTCTCTGTCTCAGTGCACTAGAGTGCCTCAGATGTTGATAGGGATGCTTCTCTCTCTCTCTCTCTCTCTCTCTACTCTGCTCTCTCTCTCTCGTCTCTCTCTCTTCTCTCTCTCTCTCTCTCTCTCTCTCTCTCTCTCTCTCTCTCTCTCTCCTCTCATCAATCACAAGTAGTACACAAATGTTTAAAGAAGAGTAATGCGGTAATAATAATAATAAAATGGTGATACCATCACAAACAAGCAACACACATTCCCACGCAATATACAACTCGATAGCGTCACCATGTAACTGCAGTGTAAAGGCGAATTAAAGCAAAATGAAGTAACCTAAACTCTCTGTCAAATGTATCTGACAGCGTAGGAATAGGCGAAGGACACTAAAGTAAATTAAGAACATGCCTTAGCTGTTCATCTGAGTTTGAATGATTTGCTCTCTATGTATTTATAACAACATTTTCTGTCACGTGGTCTTGAACAACCATTATATGAACGAGTTATTGACTATTTTTGATGACTTTATTTGGGTTTGGCTACAGAGAAAACCAAATGTATATATATTGTAACTCACTCACTCTCTCTCCTCTCTCTCCTCCTCTCTCTCTCTTCTCTCTCTCTCTCTTCTCTCTATATATATATATATATATATATATATATATATATATATATATATATATAATATTTTTGATTTAGTAGTATTTTTTACTTGCGTGATTCGTCTCCTTGAGAAATTGCAAGAAAGTGGGAACTAGAGGAAAAAGAAAATGAAGAAGAAAAATTAAGGAGAACAGAGACGGTGAAGTAAAGCAAATTGAAAAAAGTGAAATTGCTAAGAAATAAAGATGAATAAAATAAGAATGAAAAAAGAAGAGTAACCATAAGTGAAGAGATAAAAAAGTGTAAAGATAATGAAGAAGAATTAGAGTAAAAAGGAAGAATGAGAGAAAAAAGGAAGAAAGAAGAAGCAGCAGAGTGAGAGTAAAAACAAAGAAAGAGAAAAAGAATGAAGAGAAAAAAATGAAGAAAGAGAGAAGAGTGAGAATAAAAAGAAGGAAAGAGAAGAAGAAGAATGAGATTAAAAAGTAAGAAAGAGAAGAAGA
The DNA here is from genome assembly GCF_003789085.1 of Penaeus vannamei. NCBI lineage: Eukaryota > Metazoa > Arthropoda > Malacostraca > Decapoda > Penaeidae > Penaeus > Penaeus vannamei. The sequence goes on from NW_020872573.1 coordinate 21,661, forward strand.
AGAAGCGTTAGAGTAAAAAGTAAGAAAGAGGAGAAGAAGAATGAAAGAAAAAAGGAAGAAAGAGTTGAAGAATGAAAGAAAAAAGGAAGAAAGAGTAGAAGAATGAAGACAAAACGCCTCTTCCACTCTTCTATAGCCCCTTGTATCATGAGATCAGACAAATTACAAGAAATATCTTCCTCAAATTTTGACACATAGCTACCACGACCTGAGAGGAGCCTTAGTCACCTGCAGCCTAAGCCTCCTTATTGCCCAGGCCTAACGTAGTGGAACTGCCGAGAATAGGAAAGAAAGGAGAAGTATATAAAGAAGTATATTATCACCATCCTTCTCCTCCTCCTCCTCCTCCTCATCATCACCCTAATCATCATCCTTATCATCATCATTATTACTATATTATTCTGCTAGTGCTTCGTTCTTTCATTTGCACGCTATGCCTTCATCTTCATGGGAGTGTAAGGCAAGTACATTGTATTGCAATAATCAGTCACTTTATGAACATTTCTTATCTACACATTTCCGAGAGGGAGAGGATCCGCAGGGGAATGAAAGAGGATTTGAGGAAATAAGGATGAAGGAGGGAGTGGGGGTAGGGGTGGGGAGTTAGACGAAAGGGGGGTAGGAGGGAGGGGCTTGAATAGACATTTAGGGGGATGGGTAAGGGGGAAGAGAGGGGAAGGGAGAGGGTTGAGGGAGAAGAGAGGGAAAGGGAGAGGGGGTTGAGAGAGAAGAGAGGGGAAGGGAGAGGGGGTTGAGGAAGAAGAGAGGGATGGAGGAGGGAGGGGAAGTTAGGGAGAAAGAGGGGGGAAAGTAGAAGAGTTAAATAGGGGGGAAGTGAATTTAAAGAAGATAGAGGAATGAAAGGGACTGGTACAATTTGGAAGGGAAAGGTAGAAGGAGGAAAGAAGAGAGGAGGCGAGAAGTAAGAGGGTGAAAGAGGGAGAGAGGAGAGGAAAAGAACAGGATATCACTTTTTCTCTCAACGGGTCCCTCTGGTTGTTGTTATCGCTATCATTACAGTTCTCGTCATCATGTATAAACAACAGTAATGGTTATTCCTTACAGCAATAATTGTTATCATCATATCATAATCATTATTATCATTATCGCGATTATCATCATATAATCATTATTCTCATTATCATATATCATCATTCATCATTATTTATTTCACTATCATCATATCATTATCATCATCACATCATCATTATTATCATTATCATATCCCACAACTTTTCAAACAATTATTCTCTACATGAAAAACAGAGCTAATAACCCCCGCCCTTTATCACCAGCGAGTGAAAACCCACAATGAGTCAATTGCGTTCGCGTTTATAATCTAATTTGTCAAATCGGTTTTGCAAAGGGTAGCCATCGGTCGGGTCACGTGACGCGTTCGACCGGAGCCGAATCGGGCAATGCACCGCGAGGTTAGTTTTATTATGCCATTGCGGTTGCATAACAGCGATAATTTATGGGACGGGGAACGAATATGAACGGTTGGGTGTGTGTCGAATTATCCTGAGTACCGGACGAATATTTTATTTTCCATTATGACGCGAATATCATGTCTGATTACTTTATTTGTATAAATCATCAATAATATTCTCGACACATGAAGCAGCGGCGATGATTTCCGAAGAAAAGAATAATAATACCATGCAAATTAAAGCTATTAATATTCACATGTTTGTAAGCAGATAAAACGGTATCGCTATATGTATATTGATTATTTCTCTGGTAAGTCGCGGCTGCCCTATACATGTGGACCGGACCCCGTACCTCACGTGCTTTCATCTCACGTGTTGGTATTTTTGCCGCATTCGAAATCCTCACTGTAGCTGATATCCCTTGCTCTCTCTATATAATGTGTATGTATGTATGTGTATAGATAGATAGATAGATAGATAGATAGATAGATATAGATAGATAGATAGATAGATAGATTAGATAGATAGATAGATAGATAGATAGATAGATAGATAGATAGATAGATAGATAGATAGATAGATAGATAGATAGATAGATAGATAGATAGATAGATAGATAGATTAGATAGATCGATAGATAGATATAACATATACATATATATATATGTGTGTGTGTGTGTGTGTGTCGCTACTATATTTCCTCCGTCTCGTGGTAATTAATTCTATTTTAGTTCCTGTCGCTCCAGTTGTCAATCTCTCCTCTCTTTCCCTCCTATTATCCCTTTCACAACGAGAACATGAACACATCCAGAAAGAGAATCCTTCCACCTTGCAACAAACCCTTTTTTTCCTTGCAAAAGTACTCTTTTCTGCAAAAGTACTCAAAAGTACTGCAAAAGTACTCTAGGTGTGTGAAAAAGTACTCTATGTGCAAAAGTACTCTAGCAAAAGTACTCTAGGTGTGCAAAAGTACTCTAGGTGTGCAAAAGTACTCTAGGTGTGCAAAAGTACTCTAGGTGTGCAAAAGTACTCTAGGTGTGTACTCTACAAAGGTGTGCAAAGTACTCTAGGTTGCCAAAAGTACTCTAAGGTGTGCAAAAGTACTCTAGGTGTGCAAAAGTACTCTACTATAGGTGTGCAAAAGTACTCTAGGGTGGGCAAAAGTACTCTTAGGTGTGCCAAAGTACTCTAGTGTGCTGCAGCAGCCCTTACGCGCAGAAGTTGCTGCCTGTCGGAACGTAAACTAGATCGAATGCTGCTGAGAACACGCCATTTGTCAGAACTTCAGCTTTTCAGGAAAAGTTTTGAATGCAAGAACACGCAACACCACACGGTGACACACGCCCATAGTGACACATGCTCAAACACACACACACGCGAAACACACAAAACACGCCAGCCTCAACACACACACACAAACACACGCTAACACACACGCACATGCTCAAACCACATCGCACTCACACACACACCCAATACACGCGACATGCTGCAACACACACACACACACACACCACGACAACTACACCGTCACATGCTCAAACACAAACACAACACACACGACATACCTAACACACATGCTCAAACACACACAACCACACCACGTAAACACAACGCACATGCTCAAAACACTACACACACAAACACCACGCATCAATGCACACCTCACACACAACACACACGTGTACGTGCACATGCCTAAAACCACACACATACACCACGTACGCAAGCGAACAACAACCACAAAACGTTCACGTACGCGAACACACCATGTATATCACATCACATGCTTTCACACCAGTTAAACATGATTTTGGCAAACGAGTCGATGACATATGTACATACTGGCACTTATGTCATTACTTTTATACGTGACATGCATTTTGTTGATAAAATTGATGCAGAATATATTTCAATCATTGTCACCTATGATGGAGGACGCGGTGGCAATGACAATCAACATTATCAATGACAGTTTTACGGCATGCCAATCCAGGGGACGATGACAGTAATGAGCAGAAGTGGACAATCACAGAATTTTTATTTATTTATTTTTATTATTTTTTTATTCTAGGCCCTGATGATTCATTGATGTGCTTTCGCATTTATACAAAAGGAAAAAAAAGACAAAAAGGACGGCATGACGGTGCTATATTATTGTCATAAATATATATTTTTGTATCCTTATTGCTACCTCCCTCCCTCCCTATCTCTCTCTCTTTTTCTTTCTCTCTCTTTCTCCCCCCCCCCCCCCCTCTCTCTCTCTCTCTTGTGTGTGTGTGTGGTGTGTGTGTGTGTGTGTGTGTGTGTGTTGTATTTGTTTGTGTGTGTTATGTATAGCAACGGCCCAATGCCCTCTTTATTCTTATCTATTTTTTTATAGAGATTACATGTTATTCGCTCTAGATTGTCGTAAGTTCACGAAATAATTTTTCTCTTTTTCAACTTTTTGTGTATCTTTAGCGCACATTTCTTTTATGTCAAAAAGTTTATGATATTGATAAATTAGGAATGTTGATATACAAAGTTAACGTAATATACAAAAGACCTTAACAATATGATAGTTTAACACGTTGGGAAAATTACATGTTGGTGACAGTTACTGCTTTTCACGACAAATTGTTGGTCGTGGCGTCAAGGGGGCGATTTGTGTGACTGGAAAAATAATTTGTTAACGTTTTTTTTCCATTATAATTGTTCACTTTAATTTTGGAACCGTGACTGGTTGTGCCACGAGAGGAAACCCAATTCCAGCAAATGATATTAGGTTATAGAATAATCTCCTTCACCCGAATGTAATTTTTATTTCCATATTTCCCTCATGGGAAAAATAGGTAGATTCAATACTCAAACTGGCATTGCAACGTTTATATAAAAAATGAAAAATAAACTATAAAAGAAAGAAAAAACGAATTTTAATTACACTGACGGAGAGCGCAGTTTAGTAGACAGATGACTAGATAAATAGGCAGTCATATGAATTAACACTTTCGCCAAGCTGCAAAGAAACGTAAAGGTTTGTGGTACTGTCATGCTCTAGGGTGTAATGCGTGCCCATAGGAAAGGAATTTCGGGCAGAAACGACGTGGAAAATTTACTGGCGCGCAATAGGGCGACATAAAACGAAGGAACTCTCTCAGTAGACGAAACCTGCGTAGAGAGTCTCTTCCAACCTGACTTAGGCATCAAAACATCACCTGAAAATGGTTACAAACTACACTTCAAACACACTGGAATACAACACACCCGGCTACGCATAAATTGCACGAGTTATTCTGAGGTCCGAGCACGTAGGGCCGTCAAAGAGGGCCACCGAAGCTCGTCTGCTACAGCCAAAAAACGAAAAAAAAAAAAAATTGTAACTCGAGCAATAAACACTGTCGTCACGTTTCCGCAGCTGTATTAATTTGCAGAAAGCATTTTTTTTTCCATGCTGTAAAATACTGTACAGGCATTCTGCATTTGTACCCCGAATAATTAAAAAATATACTGTGCGAATAGCCCGGTTTCGAATAATCCGAAGCCAGAAATATGAAACCTTCTTATGGTAGTCTTCCTTGGCTCCTTTATTACAAATCAAGAATAGAAATTGGAAAAGATGTGCCAGAAATTGTTGAATTGGTTGATAGTAAGAACAGAATAGTGTGTTATATAGTGATGAGAGGTGAGTCATACAGGGCACGGACTTCGAAGCTCCTTGATCACGTTTTTGATATCCCGTTCCTCGCCAATCCCATTTAATTAACTCAGATTATAAAGTTTCTAGTCGCTCGTCTTGCACTCGCACCTCATGCAGCCACTGCCAAGTAATGTTATGATATGTAAAAGATTGCTTTTCTCGTTTTCATTACCTATAATTTCTCTCTCTCTCTCTCTCTCTCTCTCTCTTCTCTCTCACTCACACACACACACACACACACACACACACACACACACACACAAATACACATGCACACAGACACACACACACACACACACACACACACACACACACACACACACACACACACACACACACACACACACACACACACACACACACACACACACACACACACACACACACACACACACACACACACACACACACACATATACACGATTAACGATGACGTGTTAATTCCGTAAGTAACGTGGTTATTTAAATCACCTGCATTAGACTAATGGGAGCTTTCCTTTTCACTTTTTTAAGTGAATGAAGTTAGATAGATTGAGTGAGTGAGTGAGTGAGTGAGTGCAAGTGAGATGAGAGAGAGAGAGAGTGAGAGAGAGAGAGAGAGAGAGAGAGAGAGAGAGAGAGAGAGAGAGAGAGAGAGAGAGAGAGAAAGGCGATGAGAGGAGAGATAGAGAGAGAGAGAGAGAGGAGAGAGAGAGAGAGAGAGAGAGAGAGAGAGAGATCGATGAGAGAGAAGTGAGAGAGAGAGAGAGAGAGAGAGAGAGGAGAAAGAGAGAGAGAGAGAGAGAGAGAGAGAGAGAGAGAAGAGAGCAGAGAGACCAGAGAGAGAGAGCAAGAGAAGTATGTGTGTGTAGGTGCTGTTTGCTGCATACTTCTCCCACCCCGAGCATTAGCAGATAACCGCTCGTGCCTTCTCTTCCGGGAGCAGTTCCTGTGGTGGTAATGCTCCCGATAACAGTCCTGGAGGAACACGGTTCTCGGTTAAAGGATTTTCTCGCTTGCGTTATTACGGTTCCTCTAATGCTAGACCTTTTATTGTCTCTTTAATTTTTCCTCCAGATCACCACAATCCAAAATGTTCCGACTTTCCACAGTCCGGTGTGTTCTTGCTCTCCACAATACGAAAATACTTGGGTTCTACAGCATCATCGCTCTTTTTCTCTTCTCTCTCTGTCTCTCTCTCTCTCTCTCCTCTCTCTCTCTCTCTCTCTCTCTCTCTCTCTCTCTCTCTCTCTCTCTCTCTCTCTCTCTCTTTTCCCTTTTTTCTTGATACCATAAAGCTCATTTGGAGGGGAGACTTAGGTTTCTCAGAGACAAAGATCGCTGATTTCTGTGTTTGGGAAAAACTATAGACTTAGTATTATATAATTTGGAATATCATGAGTAAGGAAAGGCTCCTCACGCCCTTCTGCCTTCCCTCGTCGGAGTCCCCAGGCCTGTTAAGCTGTTCCTTGATCCCCTGCAAAGTAAAAACGATATATGGCCTTCCAGAAGCAGGAATATGTTTATTTAGGTTCTTATTTCATGTTTTTCCCCTTCATTGTTTCTTTCTCTTTATTACTTCTTCATTATCAGTATATTTCATTTTTCTTCGTATTCTTCTTTTTGTCCTACTCTCTACTAGTATTTTCTCTTTTTTTCTTTCTTCTTCTCCTCTCCTCCTTCGCCTTCTCTCCTCCCCCTTATGTGTCTCCTCTCTCTCTGTCTCGTATTAATTTCCTTATATATCTTCATAGGTTTCATAAACAGTATACTTACAACTATTTGCTGAATTACTGCATGTTACAACGTTTTGATTGGCTAATATATAGGGGAATAGATTCATGAGCGTTATTTTCTTTTTTCTAGCATTTATTATTTTTTCTTTTCTCTATTATTGTACTTATGTATGCCACGCGACTAATCTGCCGGTGATGTATCAAGATTGTCCTTTAATAATAAATATTCATAAAACAATAATAAAAAAAAAATGCAGAAATGTCTGAATAACCAACAGGCACAACCCTATTCACACATAATGGCACATATATATATATATATATATATATATATATATATATATATATATATATATATATATATATATATATATATATATGTATATATATCGTGTATACCTATATATTACCTGCACACAAGAATGTTTATTCATGGAGATTTACTTTTAACATCCTCATTTTTTTTTTTTACATGTAATATTCATCATTTATATCATTTATGTATAGTACACGGGATACTAGTCCTTAATTACCTGAATTTTCACCCTGTTCGGAGAGCACAATATAAAATAATACCATTAACTACCTTCAGGATATTCAGCAAAGACCTTCCTCCTCAGTAATATTAGCCACCTCCTCATCTTCCAGGATCCCGAGAGCTCCCAGGAGGAGGAAGACAAGCAGAAAGGAAGGAGCGAGGAGTGGGGGGGCGGGAGTATGAGTGTGGGGGGGGGGAGACGCGTCCTTGAGGTGAGATTTGTTCCTGGTTGGGCCGCAGGAGACAGTGCCGGAAAGTTGGCACTGCCAGCGGAATTTTTAGAAATGATAATGCCTGAGGAAGTTAAATGACGACGCTGATATTATTCAAAGAGGTTTGCTCATCAACACACATGCACACTTATATACTTAAATGCATTTGTATATATTTTATGTGTGTGTGTGTGTAGTTCCGTGTGCGTGTGTGTGTGTGTGCGTGTGTGTGTGTGTGTGTGTATGTGTGTGTGTGGTGTGTGTGTGTGTCTACCTCTGTGTGTGTGTGTGTGTGTGTGTGTGTGTGTGTATGTTTGTGTGTGTGTGAGAGAGAGAGAGAGAGAGAGAGAGAGAGAGAGAGAGAGAGAGAGAGAGAGAGAGAGACAGACAGACAGACAGACAGACAGAGAGGGGGGGGGGGAGTCAGACCCAATAAACCTACGAAGCTAACCAACATGGCCCTGCTGAACCCCACGGTCAGCAACGCCAGACCCTCCTCTCCACAAGGCGGCTGACAGCTGATCTTAGTGGCCAAGGTGGAGTGTCCCGTACTAACTGAAATGTGGGGCGTCTCCCGTAGAGTTTTGGCACAGAAGAAGGAAGAGAGTCCAGCCCTTGAACACATGTTAGGTTCGGGCGCGTCCTCCTTTTCTCTCATATATTCTCCGTTATTCGTTCCTTCTCTCTCATCTTTTTCTTTTTTCCACTCTTTCCTTTTACTCTCTTCCTCCTTCTCTCTCCAATAGATTATTTATCTTCTCTCCTGATTCTTCGTCTACACATTATTCTTCCCTTCTCTCTCTCCTCTTTCCTTCTTTTCTTTTTCTTTTTTCTCTTTTTATAGCTTTCCTCTGTCACATATCTTTTTCGAATATCCCTGTGCGTTTTATGTTCTCGTTATTTCACCTTATCTCTTTTCTTCCCCATTCGTTTCCAGCGCGAATTTATCCTCCTGATTCCCCGCTTCCCCTTCCAAGCCTTCCCGTCGCAGATTGACCGGCGTCCCTCCGTCCGCTCTCTCTCTCTCTCTCTCTCTCTCTCTCTCTCTCTCTCTCTCTCTCTCTCTCTCTTCTCTCTCTCTCTCTCTCTTCTCTCTCTCTCTCTCTCTATCTCTCCTCTCTCTCTCTCTCTCTCTCTCTCTCTCTTCTCTCTCTCTCTCTCTCTCTTTCCTCTCTCTCTGTCTCTCTCTTCTCTCTCTCCTCTCCCTCTCTCTCTCTCTCTCCCCCTCCTTCCCTCCTCTCTCTTCTCTCTCTCTCTCTCTCTCTCTTGTGGATGCCCTCCTCCTTTCTTCTTCTCGCTTTGTTGGCTTTTTTATATTCCTTCTCTTTTATGTCATTTACTTTCTTGTTGCTGTTTGTGGGCCCGCCATTGACTCGTTTTATCATTCTCCTGTTTACATTTACACAAAATTTATTACCATTTCATCCACATATATGCTATTCCAGATGAACCACCTTCGTCCTCCATGAATTTCCAAAACCAAACGAAAGGGGCTTAGTCTCTGTCTGTAATCTATTCGTTGCTGTCTCCGGAAGCTGGTGTCAGGGAAACGAATCGGGAATAGAGACACGTTGAGACATGTTGCTGTAATACATATGCGCTACGCTTATGGCAATTTGAAACACATGCACAAGTGATTATGTAAAGTTTTCTTAAAAGTATTTTATTTTTTTTCCAGATTTGTTTGTCTTTTCGTTTCTTATGAATCATTGAAAAAATGACAATAAGGATTCCTGTCCAAGTACTTCAAGGCTATTACCACAGAGGAACAAAGAATAGGAGATTCCCCTTGCTCTGTATTTGCGAATGTTTCAGTACTTGTTTACTTCGTTGTACGTTCCTCAGGCAGACGAAGGCGCAACGAGGTCTCAGTACAGTCGCCAGTCATCTCCGGAGAAACAAAGGAAGCGACGATAAACGAAGGAGATAATATGCGAAGAGAAAGAGGGATAATAAAGGAGGAAAGAACGTCTTCTGGCGACGTCTTCGAAGGAAACGTAAACCTACAACGACTCCATCCGAGGACAAGACACTCTGCTAACGTCCTCAGAGCCGCTGAAGTCGCAAACTGTTGGATAAAACGAAGTGACTTTGGATAAAAATGCGGGATTGGGTACAGATACACATCAAATATGCAATAGAAACAAAGGTATGAGGCGTTCCATTACTGGTTAATCAAGATATTTATACCTCTGTTAACAAATATTCAAATTCTGCTTATGAAACTGCGTCAGGGTTAGGCTTTAATCCCGTTATGATAACTTATGCAAGGATTACATTAAGTTCCCCTGAAAACCTCAACGCAGGTAAAGCACATTAATAATCCCGTCTCATTTGAATATAAATCAGATTCCGTTCTCTCTGAAAATAATACAACGTTGTTATTCTTTGTGTCAAAATCAGCACATAACTTTACAAATATAAAAGCATGTAGTGGCGTAAAATTAGAATAATGATCATAATGACTACTACAGTGGGAACTATGCTTATGATATCTAATTAATAGGGACAAAGAAACTCCCATTAAAGTTTGCTTTCCCAGGTTTACATACAGTAATTACTCAACTACAATAAAAACAGAACAACAACTTATTTATCCTCTCTCCTGCTTCTTCGGCTACATTTTACCTTTCCCTTCTCTTCCTCCTCTCTTCTACTTTTTTTATTTTTTTTTTTTTCACAAGAAATGCATTAGCAAAATTTCTGACAGTACTACGTGGTTCGCGTAAAATATGAGAGGCTTCTTACTTAAAAAATGGTAAGTGGCAAGAGAAAGTTTCGTGAGATTTCGTTCCCTTTCCAGACGAGTCTTTAATACGTAAATAGGAGTGTAATGATAATTTCATTAACACCTTATCTTTCAATCTTTTCGTTTCCTCTTAGCCCCCCACCCTATCCCCGGCCTGTCTCTCTGTCTCTGTCTCTGTCTTGCTCTCTGTATCTGTCTATCTGTCTGTCTGTCTCTGTCTCTGTCTATCTGTCTGTCTGTCTGTCTGTCTCTGTCTCTCTCTCTAGCTCTTTCGTTTTATTACTTTCTCCAAGAAAATACTCGTTTTATGTCATATCTTACCCAGCGATACCTATAGTACCAATAATAGTAGTAGTAGCAGTAGTAGCAGCAGAAGTAATAGAAGTACTAAAGAAGTAATAGTAACTGTAATAGTATAAATACAAACACCTTCTCATGACCGCAGCCTGTTAACACCTTCTCATGACAACAGCCTGTTAATACCGTTCTTCTTATCCTTGAAGTGGAAATGAGCCCACTTTTATTGGTTAAGAGAACGAAGGCTAGGTGAACCCCTCTTTAACATTAACAGCACCAGCTCAGCACCATCTGTTTGCGTGCTTGGCAGTCACCTTTGCTGTCCTCTCATCCCTGTAATCCATTTTTTTTTTATTATTTTCTTTGACTGTACCATTTTATCTTTGTTTTTTCTTTTAGTTTTACGACCTGCTTATTTGTCATCCCTTTATTCGATTATCCAAAAATATCCTTTTTATATTTTATGAATCTCATTTAAAGCATTTTATGATCTGACAAACAAGGAAATAAAAACTAAATTTTTTCCGCAAATCTCTACTTTGGATTTTTTACTTGTCGAGTCAGCAGAGCGCCCGGCAACACTGGACGCCTCCTTGACCTTTTATTGTCCTGAGAGGGAAGAAAGTGTTGGATAAATTTATTTTCACTCTTTATAAAAGGTCAGATAGGATGTGGTGCCGGTGGTTTAAATCTAGAAAATATATACAGATTGTGGGATCTCTGGTATTCTTTTGTTTTCGTTTCAATTTATTATTTTATTTATTTATCTTTCATTTACTTTTTTTTTTTTTTTTTTTTTTTTTTGCATTTTTAAAGAGAGGAGGCGTGTACATTCCAAAACTATAATAATGTACAAATTTTTAATTAACTTTTTTGAAATCTAAGGCCTTGAAAAGTCTTCAAAGAAAGTAACTCTTTTCTGTCGTAGGTCTTAAAATGTCTTTTAATTTGCCCGAAGCACTCTTTGTTCGCGTCTATACATCCACAGACGCCGTGGCGATTCACTCCCTTGCGAATCTCTACGGTTTGATGGAAATAATTTGTCAACATTAGACTTTAATCTTCGCTGACCGACACGACCGTTTGCTTGTTGGATCTATGCTATAAAAAGGTAAATAAATAATAATAATAATAATAATAATCTGGTGAATATTCTATCCTGTCTAGGCTGTCTATTAATCAATTTGGATGGTCTTGAAAATAATTGCGGAGTTGCGTTATTTATAACTCCAGAAGACCAACGAGGTGAGTCTTAAGAAGATGCTTATACATATATATATACGACAAAATCACGCACGAGAGACCATGTGAATTACCGCTTTTCATGAGACCCTGACTTTACATGCACCAATCGATCACTTCAGAGAGGTGAGGATGAGAGACAGACAAGGTTGAAGTGACAAATAGCAAAACTGACTAATAAACAAACATGGTAAGGTAGGTAAGAGAGAGAGAGAGAGAAAGTATGGTGGAGGTATAAAATGGAACATTGCGTTCATTTAAACTGAAGGAGCAAGTTTGAATACAATAGCTGTAGTGCCATGCACAGATTATAAGTTAAGTAAAGAATGAAGAGAAATGGCAAATGGAAGAATGAAAAGAAAGTAGGAAGAAAATATACACACAGAAGGAAAGATGTACAGTGTGTGTGTATTAAATGAGTGTGTTCCATTTACTATCACCATGCGTACGTATCCAATTTCTTAATACATTTCATCCCTTCATTTCCTACTGAAATTGGTCCAAAGATCAGTATTATGCATTACCTTACAAATTCAAATAAATTCTTGTGAGAACATTCATTAAAAATATATCTAACACACGAGACAATTATATTAAAGATAACCATAAAAAGGAAGAATGGAAGAGGAAAAAAAGAAGTAACAAACTAACAATCGAGGTGAACAAAAATAAAACAAGAATTGAAATTATATACTTTAGATTCTCAAGTATTTCAAGGAGAAAGTGATGGATATTCAAGCTGGCTCCCCACTTCCTGTTTGCTGTTGCGAAAAAGTGCATAAGTAGAAAATACTATTAATATATATATCTAATAATATATATCTTTCTCTTCTTGGTACCTTCGGGGAAATGCTCGATCACCTTTTCTTAATTACTAATGATTTGTTGGACTTTTATTTTTTTATCACAATTTTATTCACTAGATATATTCCTACAATGAATGCATACAACCAAATACACACATACGTTTCTGTATCCTTTTTAGTTAGTGAATTTTTCGAAATGTAACGTTTATTTTCAGTTCTTACTGTGATCGTTTTCATTTTCATGTATATAATTCAATGGTCGTTTGGTAATTATATAACAGAGGTGATGTAATAACGGTGTTGAGTGCGCTGACTTTTAACTTTTGGCATCAGTGATAGAAATTGATAAAAATAGTAGCATTAAAAAATATATATATGTTTATTGCAAAGATTCTCTTTCTCACTAGCTAGCAAGCGGAGACTATCGAACACTAAAGTTGTGTGAATGACACGATGCGAATACCGTCGCTGGCTCTAACATCTCAGCCGTATTGACCCTCCAGCTGTGATCGCCAGCCTAAAGGAGATCCGATACCCTGCTCAGCTGGTCGTCGCCTTTCACACCGGCGGATCAAAAGCTTGTCGCCTCGATTTTAACCCATTTTACTTGCGTCCGCGATTCACCCGCTGAGGCTGTTTCATGTCACCCTTGTTAACACAATTCACTATTTGCGATCATAACATGCGCCAGCGAATCATCAACTGTGGCTGTTTCATCCCACCCTTGCTAACACAATACACTATTTGCGATAATAAACGATATTTGCGAGGTGTTTTGGTGAGATAAAAGCAGTGCGATGAGGGACGGATAAGGAATAGGAATAAGAGCGAGTATTGCATAAAGCGTGACCGAAGGAAGGTAAGTTCGCCATTAAAAGAATCTATTCAAGATACAGGAATGATTAATACCTGGAAGAATGATCGTCTAAGAGGGCACTAATTTCAACGTTCAATGGAAGCAACATCCAAGAAATTCATCTTGGGAGGAAACGGGTGCTATCACAAAGAACTTTTAATTTCCTTCTTCCTTTGATATCGGCAATGCATATATCCGATAGATTTGAATACATCTTTAAGACTAAGCATGTACCTAACTATTCTCTTTCTTCGTGTGTGCACATATACACAAACACGTTACATACACATAGTCTGTGCCCACCCTGCTTTAGACGTCAATATTTCTCCCAAAACCTCCTTATATTTCGAAAGCTTCCGGGAAAATTTTACGTTGCTGACCTGGAGGCCGGTTTTCTCCCTTTAATCCCATCTTGTCCGCTGCCTTTGATCTCCGCCTCGCCGTCAGCGCCCACACGTGCACGTCTCTTGGGACACGCCTACCTGCCTCCCTGTGTGTGTGTGTGTGTGTGTGTGTGAGTGTGTGTGTGTGTGTGTGTGTGTGTGTGTGTGTGTGTGTGTGTGTGTGTGTGTGAGTGTGTGTGTGTGAGTGTGTGTGAGTGTGAGTGTGAGTGTGAGTGTGGTGTGTGGTGTGTGTGTGAGTGTGTGTGTGTGTGTGTGTGTGTGTGTGTGCGCGTGTGTGTGTGTGTGTGTGTGTGTGTGTGTGTGTGTGTTGATAGTGCTGTTTTTGATATTACAGATATCATCCTAACACCACAGTCTTGGAATATATATTATTGACCCTGACATCCATAATCTATTAATCTACCCAAAAGAATGAGAACTACGTCTTGATATTAAATGGGAAACAAAACGGCATTTATGAAACACTCATTTCCGACGAGTACGTGTAGTCGCACGCGGTTAAACAGGAGACAGGAGCCAAGAGTTTCTCGTGACGTAAATCCATGGCTCCAAAAAAGGAAATATTGTAACCAGTTGCTGCAAAGAACCATCCTCAAGACTCTTGTGTAAGATTTCTGTGGGTCTGAGCAACTAAACAGCTTTCACCCTTGTCAAAAGACGACCGTTGGAGAAAGCAATAGATCTCCTTCACAACACACTCCACAATTCTAACATAATTCTTTAGTTCGGAACACTTTTATGACGCAAAATACACCTTGATCGATCGCTGTACGAGACTACGCGTACCAACACCTGTTACACACTCACATCTAGTACGGAGAGACACGGCTTCCCATTCCTCGTCCACCTCATGCTATCTATCCTACACATTCCTATGACAAATGACACGAAACCAGGCAGCGAGTGTATAAAAATTGACACGGAAAACTACGACACAATCAGGAGTCGCCTTCACTGAGCGTAGAAGGGAAATGAAACAGACACGGAAACAGATGGAAGCATAAATTGTAATACGGAGAGGGAAAGGGTGAGAGAGAGAGAGAGAGAGAGGGGAGAGGAGAGAGAGGGAGAGGAGAGGGAGAAGAGAGAGAGGGAGAGGGAGAGGAGAGGAGAGAGAAACAGAGAGAGGAGACGGAGACTGACAGGCAGACACACAGACAGAGAGGAGAAAGAAAGAAAGATTCCAACATTTTAGCTTTTTGCTCAAGATATTTCCCCAAGCCATAAAAACTGCAGACTAACGGATTTTGACAGCTCAGCCTCTTGATCTTTCGAGAACTTTTGCTGTCAAGCGCAACTACAGAATATAAATATATTTTTTTTTATTTCCTTAGATCCTTATAAAAAGTTTTATGCTGTGGTGATGCAAGTGAAATTATATTAATCCTTTAACTTCCCTCGCTTTTCATAGGCATGTGGCAGATGTGTGTGTGTGTGTGTGTGTGTGTGTGTGTGTGTGTGTGTGTGTGTGTGTGTGTGTGTGTGTGTGTGTGTGTGTGTGCAAGCGTGTGTGTATGTATGTCTGGGTATGTTTATGCGCGTGTTTGTCTTAGCACATCAAAACGTGTATGTGAGTATTAAGAGAAAACACGTATTTATGTTTTTATGCTAGGCATGTTCCTCCTTATAATTGGATGATTCTTCTCTAAGTTTGTAATAACATCTAGAACTTTTTTCTTAACTTTCAGAGAGGGAGAGCCAGTCCGTGAAATAAGAAGAGAGATAGAAAGAAAGTTGTGTGCATGCTTGTGCTTGGGTGCGTGCGTGCGTGTGTGTGGTGTGTGTGTTGTGTGTGTGTGTGTGTGTGTGTGTGTGTGTGTGTGTGTGTGTGTGTGTGTGTGTGTGTGTGTGTGTGTGTGTGTGTGTGTGTGTGTGTGTTCGCGTGCATGTGAGTATGCAAATGTGTGTGTGCGTACATACACAGACAAATCATATGTATTTTTATTTATATATTTAGCAGTTTGAGAATATATTTCGTTTAACAATCAGAAATCATCGACAGGATGAAAATAGACATAGAGAAAAATGAACAAAAGAGATAAAAAGGAAAAAAACAAGATAATGGAAACTTATCTTCCGTCTCTCCTTTCCCCGGTCTTACCCGAAAAGAAGACCGGATAAGAAAAGTGATGCAAGAAAGTCGTTAGTTTGTTCTCCACTTCTTTCTTCCATGCGCCTGGTGGGAGAAGGCAGACGAGGAATAAAATAAGGAAGGGACGGAGAAGAAAAATGATAGTGAGGAAGAAGAAGAAAAAAGAGGAGGAAAGGGAAAAGGAGGAGGATAAAGAAAATGGAAGACAAGGGAGCGTAATAAGAGGGTGGGAGGAGAAGGAGAAGAGGGTGGAAACTGAAGAAGAAACAGGCAATATTTTGTACCTACTGAAGACCTTCGCTCGTTGCAAGGTTTTTGAGACGTATTTAGATAAAAATCAGAAACTTGGACAGAGACGAAGTTACGGAGACGTATTTAGATAAAAATTATAAGTAACGAATATTTAAAGATGTATTAATAATGATGATGATGATAATCATAACGAAAATAATTATAAAAAATGCCATCAATACCATCATTTTCTCTTTTATGCCAAGGTGATCTAAAGCTAATATATTTATAGCTTCAAAGTGATCGAAGCAAAAATCACATCAGTACATTCTAGGAATCGTATCAACAGTGATATAGCAAACAGTTGGGAATGTTATTCGTAAAAATGTCACTGAATCTGTGAAATATCTTTCCCGTAACTATTTCTAGACGTTTACAATACGTATGCTATCTGATAGTGTCACTAAAATCATCAATCTTGTTACTAAAGTCATGCTATCACGCAAACTTAGTCCACGAAGTTAAAAAAGAACTAAAAACATTACGCAGCTACAGCCACTTTCAAAGCATAATATCACCTGAGTTTTTTTTTTTTTTTTTTTTTTTTTTTACGTCCTTTGTTCGTGTGAAATACAAAGGGGCTTCTCTGTTAGTTTACATGTGAAAGGGTTTTGAGATCTACGCTTTCTATCGCATTAGACATTCCATAACAAAGGCTTCCAGGATACACTCGAGCCGCAGCGGCGAAATATGGAAATAGATAGTCTTATTTGGAGTGAATGACACTTTTGCTTTTCATATGCAAAACGCGCGAAATAAATCCATGTGCAAAGACAGCGGTAGTACAGTTCTTGGTAATTTCCTTTGTTTAACTTTTTTTTTCATTTCCGAAAGTCGTTTAATCCGTAAAAAAGGAAAAGTCTTATCCCTGACTAGGAAATCCTTTTACAAAATCACCCCCCCCCAAAAAAAAAAAAAAAAAAAAAAACGTTATGCCTGAAAAAAAAGGAAAGAACGTACGAAAAGAAAATAAACCGATGTATGAGCAAAGTAATTGACTCTACCATTCTTATTAACAAAAGAACAAAACCCTTACTAACGTTCATTCCTATTTAACCATTCAATATATGAAGTATTCCTCCTCTCAGTGATTGCCGTCCTGCCTGAGACTAACCTCTGGGCCAGTGGTTCGCAACCGGTGGTCCACGGGGATTTCATGGGTGGTCCACTGACAGATATGAAAATAAACATGCATTTGTCCTGATAGACCCATAGGTAGATAGACGTGTAATCCAATTTCTCAGTCCTCTAAAATCAATATCTTCATGCATTTCTTGGCTCTATGTCAAACTTATCCCCGATGTGTTTTCGTTCCTTTAAAAGTAAAAAAGAAAGAAAGAAAAATGGTGGTTTTGACGTGTGTACAGGAAAAAAAATCTTGTCTTCATGCATATTCAAGCACACGACCCTAACTTTTCCAATGCTTGCTGGAAAAGAAATGTTTTCTCTCTCTTCAGTTAAACCCTTTTTATTGATTTCTCTTTAACTTTTATTTCAATGGTTTTAATTTCGATTTGTATCAACCAAGAGAAACTGGCACATTACTTATGTTCAGAATTTGAATATATATATAATGTAAGAATGTCTAACTTAATATTCTACTTTAGTAAATGAACAAAAAAAAAGTTACCAAGCACCAAAACATAGCATGCAACGAACAGTACTCAAAAGTACCAAATAGCACTGAATGGACAAAAAAAAAAAAAAAAAAAAAAAAAAAAAAAAAAAAAAATCAAATCGTTACATACATTTCTAAAGATATGTAGGGACAAAAATATAATTAATCCACATACAATTCCGTTTCATAATCACGTGAAAAAAAAAAAAACTATTACAGGACACATTTCAGCCCAAGCGGCCCGGCCACTGTCCACAAACCACCACAAGCACAACGTTGAGAGGCAGCGGCAACATCACTACAGCGCTCCCGTCTTCTTGCTCGTAACTTACTCTGTTGTGGTCGTGAACATCGCAGCGTCGACGTCTTTCTTAACGACTCAACTAGGGCTGGCCGCAGTAGGAATTAACAGCCGTTTTACCAAGCTTTGTTGTATGGTATTCTCCACGGGAAAGGCAAGGTCAGTAGCAAATCGACATCATAGCTTCTAATTCTATTTTTGGAAAAATAAAAGCACGTGGGTAGTTTGAACGTCACAAAAAGTTACGGTTGCTTTGTGGATATGGTCGATCATTTTGGTTCTTTTCCATTTTTAAAAAGGATGGAAAATAATGATTTTCATGGTTATATTTTCACTGCCAATCATCAAAACAGACGCCTGACACCTCCTCGAGTTGCTACTGATCCTTATTCTCCACCGCGATCGGAGTCTGAGGTCCATCGGTGGCTGAGGCGCAGGAGGCCAATTGTTGGTCCTTTTTCCTTTGGCTGTTTTTTGCATGACATTTTGCTTGAATTTGAATTCGTAGGATTGGAGTTTCAGTTGAAAACATGGATCCAGTTAGATAACGAGAAATAAGTCTGTAAAAAGGATGAATGACTTATGATTTGTAATAGATAAAATTATCAAGGATGAAATTAATTGTGATGTAATTGAACATCCTCATCTTAAGCTTATTATTTGATAAAAAAAAAAATCGGTTGTAAATTAAGAAATATCTAGAGAACGATTTTCCAATAACACATGCAATATCAACCACTCCCTCCGGTTATGCAGATTGAAGATTAATTTAATTAAGCACAAAAAGTGGATAATTCATGCCCATTAATCCTGAACATGAGTTGATCTTCGGCAGCCACCCAGCACAGCTCAGGCGGGATCCCCTTCCATTAGTGACAATGGCAATAATTACGCTGCGGTGAACAGCTAATAAGCAATAAAGTTCTCATTTAGTTTACCTCGAACTGTTATTGAGTTTGAATATTTTATGGCTCATAACAAAGCATAAAGTTATATTGTCTTGTCTTCGTGATTTTGTTTGATATTTCCTCTCTGTAAAATGAATACTTGTGTGTGTTGTTGTGTGATGTGTGAGGGTGTGTTGTTGTGTGTGTTTGTGTGTGTGTGTGTGTGTTGTGTAGTTCATTTAAAAATTGAGTATATTATTTGATAAGTAATATTATAACAAGAGCTAAGTTAGGGTGTGTAGTTAGTATGTTATAGATAGATTAGAATAGTAGTTACAGTTAGTGTAGTGTTGTTTTAGTTATATTAGTAAAATTAGTTGTTATATTAGTCACTAAACATTATAGAACGGTACCTATAATACATATTATACATATATATATATATCTATATCTAGTATATAGATGTATGTATAGTTTCACCTTATGCCATACTTATATAATATAGTATCCACCAATACATAAATATAACATAAATGTAATATACTTAATCAACTGAATATTCTTGGGATCACGCAGAGATGCCTGACCAAGCCCACACTCTGACCTCATCTGCAACAGAGCAACAGCTGGACACCGACAACGTCGAGGAGTTCTTATCTTAGATGCGAGCAGGCGGAAAGCAACTGAGGAGCAGAGGCGCCGGAGCAAGTGAGATGTTGACGGCAAGAATGCTCACAAGACTTTTATGAGTAACTCATTTCCACCCCTAAAATATGCCCAATTCCCTAACCATCCGAATCTGTGCTAATTCAAGGCCGATAGCGAGAAAATACATCTCCTTACCATGGTAGTGGGTATTCACAAAGAGCGAAAGACTTACAGGAAAAATTCGGGTAAGTAAAAAAGGATAATAAGTAAATTACAATAAGAAAAAATTATGCATTACACGAAGAGTTAAAATACGTATCGATAAGCGAAAACCACACTTACAACAAAATATATATCCAATTTAGATTCTTACGTATCGAAGGCAATCCACATCCCATTTGCTACCTCAATGATCTGTACTGCACCAAGGTCAGTCGCTGGATTAAGGCGTCTCTTCAGGCAGACAGACAGACCTTTAAGCAGGCACGAGACACGAGATCATATGAAGACAGAGGAGTCACTTCCCTTTGCACTCGGGGCACTTGCTCTCGTTGTGTCAAGCTTCTCCCCCAGTCAACCAGCAAGCCTCCTTTCCATTCTAACCCTATATGCCAATATACTACATACATTATCACATACATAATGTTGTATGTGTTATACGTGTATTATATATATATATATAATAATATATATATATTATATCATATTCATATATATATAATTATATATTATATATCAAATATATAGATATATATATTATATATCATAATCGAAATAATAATATTTATATAGCATCTCCATCTTCCGCAGTGAAGCGAGAGAGCAAAAATAAATTTTTATCACTCACTTTTTTATCACGTTCTTGGATTTTCCTTTTAGAGCTCTTCCAATAAAAACACGGATGACCTGCCGGTCTGGGATCCGTCGCTTCTTCTTCTTGATTGGTCTTGTTAGCATGAAGTCAGGCTAGATTTTATTTGCATGTGTGTATGTGTTGTTTCTGTCTCTTGCCTTTATCTCTTTTGTGACATTGCCTGTTAACCTCGATCTCAAACTCGATGTTATCGGTTACATGTAAGTGATAAATGGCCACCCTGTGTGATGTGTGTGTGTGTGTGTGTGTGTGTGTGTGTGTGTGTGTGTGTGTGTGTGTGTATACATTAGAATGACCTGATTTGGTGCACTGTTGAAATGTAAAGAGAATGAACATTAAAGAATACAATTTAAATCAACACAGACAAGACAGATCCCCACATTTTAATAACCGTAATGGAAACCAGTCTCCATTTCTTTGCCTGCCAGTTGGAACGTCACTCTAGTCGTCAAAGAAGTCACCTCAAGCAGACATGACATCACCCTCGCCACGGACAGGCAACTATCGGAGGAGATGACTAGCCTTCGAAATGCCTGAAGTGAGAGTTCTGGAATTCCGTGATGCAATTATTGTTTAGCGTGTATCCGGCGATTAAACGGGAATTTCTTACCTTTTATGATATCAAATGAATCCGAAGAGATCACTCAGTGCTTGTGATCCGTTGTTCTTAAAAAAAAAAAAAAAAAAAAATCTCATTTTCGAATGGTACATGATGTATCTATCCAAAACGAAAAGATTAAATTAATTTACACCTACTGAGCATATCAAGTAGAGTGCCTCTAATCACGAGAAAATACTCGCGTAGAATTCCCACACCATATTGTTTCAGTGGTTCCAGGACACGAAAAATCCTTGTAATTGCTCCCATAACAAGACCAAGAATTAATGACCTTGCCTGGCCTGGTTTTAGAGAGCCGTGACCCGGGTACTAATTGATATTAAGGTGTCAAGCCTGGCAGGGAAGTATTTCTCTCCTTTGTCATGCGATCTATCCTCCTTTCTACTTAACACGGTCTGCCAGCAGTTGTTTTGTCTGTATGTTAAATGCTTTATTATTGTTATTTTGTTAATTTTATTTACTTTTTATTATTATTATTATTATTATATTATTTATGTCCCCTTTCTTAGTCTTTTTTCTTTTTTAAATATTTTAAAATTACGAAACAGATGAGATATGCAATCTTATATATTATCTATGACTTTTGATATTTAGACATACATTCTCAAAAAATAATGTCGAAGAGACGGATATACATTAATGGTAAGAATCTTTTATTCAATTAAAACAAACCGCCTCTGCTTCTCTCTCTCTCTCTCTCACACACCACACACACACACACCACACACACACACACACACACACACACACACACACACACACACTCACACACACACACACACACACACACACTCACACACACACACACACACACACACACACAAGCGCACGGGCGTACATCTGACAGTCACAGTCTATCTTCCCTTTCCTATTTTACGTACCTATTCCTTCTCCCTCAGC
>NW_020872573.1:61836-69316 GCF_003789085.1 Penaeus vannamei
TCTTCTCTCTCTCTCTCTCCTCTCCTCGCCTAGCTCTTTCTCCTCTCTTTCTCTCTTTCTTCTTCTCTCGTCTTTCTCTTCTCTCTCTCTCTCTCTCTCTCTCTCTCTCTCTTCTCTCTTCTCTCGTCTCTCTCTCTCTTCCTCTCTCTTCTCATCTCTCTCTCTCTCTCTCTCTCTCTCTCTCCTCTCTCCTCTGCTCCTCTGCCTCTATCCCCTCTCTCTCTCCCCTCTTCCTTCCCTCTCTCCCCTCTCTCTCTCCCCTCGTCCTCTCTCCCTCTCCTCTCTCTGCTTCTTCTCTTCTCTCTTTCTCTCTCTCTCTCTTCTCTCTCTCTCCTCTCTCTCTCTCCTCCTCTCTCTCTCCTCTCTCTCTCTCCCTCTCCTCTCTCTCTCTCTCTCTCTCTCTTCCTCATCTCTCTCTCCCTCTCTACCTCTCTCTCTTCTCTCTCTTCTCTCTCTTCCTCCTCTCTCTCTCTCTCTCTCTCTCTCTCTCTCTCTCTCTCTCTCCTCTCTCTCTCTCTCACTCTCTCCTCTCTGCTCTCTCTGCTCTCTTCTCCTCTCTCTCTTCTCTCTCTCTCTCTCCTTCCTTTCTCCTCTCTCTCCTCTCTCTCGCTTCCTCTCCTCTCATTCCTCTCCTCTCCTCTCCTGTCCTCTCCTCTCCTCTCCTCTCCGTCTCCTCTCCTCTCCCTCCTCTCTCTCTCCTCTCTGCTCTCGCTCTCTCAGTCTCCTCTCTCATTCCTCTCCTCTCCTCTCTCTTCTCTCTCTCTTCCTCTTCTCTCTCTCTCGTCTCTTGCCCTCTTCTCCTCCTCATCTCTCCCTCTCTCTTTCTTCTCCTTTCTTACCTTCTCTCCCTTTTCTCTACCTCTCGTCCCTCTCTCTCTACCATCTGCTCGCCTTCTCTCTCTACCCTCTCTCCCCTCCTCTCTTACCTCTCGTCGCCTTCTTTCTACCTCTGCTCGCCTTTCTCTTTCTACCCTTCTCTCCTCGCGGCTTCTCCCCTCTCTCCTCCTCTCTCCCTCTCTCTTACCCTTTCTCCCTTCTCTTCTACCCTCTCCCTCTCTCCTACCTATCTCTCCTCCCCATCTCTCCCTCTCTGCGTCTCCCCTCTCTCCCTCTCTCTCTCCCCTCCTCCCTCTCTCTTCCGCCTCTCTCTCCCTCCCCTCATCTCCTGTCCCCTCCTCTCCCTCCCCTCTCTCCCTTCCCGCTCTCTCCTCTCTCTCTACCCTTTCTCCCTCTCTCTCTACCCTCTTCCCTCTCTCACTTCCTCTCTCCTCGTCTCATACCCTCTTCTCTCCTCTCTCTTTACCCATCTCTCCTCCCCTTCTCTCCCTCTCTCCCTCTCTTCTTCTCCCTCTCACCCATCCCTCCTCTCCCTCCCACTCCCCTCCTTATCTCCCTCCCTCTCTCCCTTCCTCTCTCTCTCCCTCTCTTCTCTCTCTCGGCCTTCCTCCCTCCCTCTCTCGCCTGCTTTTTTAGAGATTCCTGAACAAACAGTATGTATACGCATATTATTATGTTATATATTAATAAGTCCTCACTTTTACACTGTCCAGATTTAAATTACCACTCTTATATGCCTTACATAATTTGTTGTGACAATCTAAAAGTAGTATGGAAATATGTTAGGTACACACACACACACACACACACAACACACACGACACGACACGACACACAACGACACACACACACACGACACACACAACACACACACACCAGCACACAACACCATACACAGAGATACACGACATACAACACACACACATACACACAACAACCACATACATACACACGACACACATAACATACACACACACAACACACCACACAACACCACACACACACACACAACCACACACACACACACAACACACACACACACACACACACACACACACACAGCACACATACATTGCACAAACGATTTGGCATGCACAAACACAACACACACACCACACACACACACAACAACATACACATACAAATGACACTACACATCACATAACTACATACACGACATACGACATACGATTGCACACACACGACACACATACACACCACATACACACACAGCACACACACACACACACACACACACACACACGCACACACACACACACACCACACACACACACACCAACACACGACACACCGACACTACAACGACACACTACACACACGATACACACACCACACTACACACAAACACACTTACACGGACACACACTACACAACAACACTACACACACCACACTACACCACAACAGCTTACACACACACACACCACACTTACACACTACACACACACACCACACACACACACCACAACACGACACACACGCACCACACACAGCACACACACACCACACACACACACACACACGAGCACACACACACACACACACACATCACACACAACATACACTTACAACACACACATACAATACACACACACACACACACACACACACCACACACACACACACCACACACACACACGACACGCACACACACACACGACACACACAACACACACACACACACACACACACACATACACACACATACACACACACACACCACACATCACACATACACATACATACACACACACATACACACACACGACACACACACTACCACAACACACACCACACACACACACACACACACACACACACACACACACACACACACACACAACAATACACACACACACACACACACATACACAACACACACACACACACATAACACACACACCACATACATACACACACACACAACAACACACACACACATACACACACACACACCACACACACACACACACACAGCATACAACACACACACTACAGTACACACCAACACTACACAACAGCACACACATACGCACACATACACACATACACACACATAACACACACACACACAACACACACACGACAAGACACACATATACATACACACACACACACCAGACAACACACACACACACACACACTACACACACAGCACTACACACACACACAGCCACACACACACACGACACACACAACACACACACACACAACACACAACACACACACACACACCATAACACACTTACACATACACACACACATACACATACACACACACACACACTACACACACACCACACAGCACCACCACAGCACACACACACACCACACACACACACACACACACAGCACACACACACACACATACACACGACACACACACATACACACAACACACCACACACATACACACACACACACAACACTAACACTAACACTAACACTAACCACTAGACTAACACACACTTTTAACCTTAAGAATCAGCAAAAAACAAAATAAAACTAGCAAAAGAAACAGCAAATTGGAGAAGATAAACAGATATGGTAAGTTTTACTGTTTAACTGAAATACAAAATGAAAACTGACCTTAAACTGTGGAGGAGATTTCCAGCACAAGACCCCGTTTGGACACACATACCCCCAGTTATGCGGAAATCTCCATATGTTTGAAACTCTCGTACGTAAATTAACTTGGAGACCCACCTATCCACTATACATTCGGCATTCATTCCAGATAATCTTTGGCACTCCACTCCATTTCCAAAATACAATTCTTTTACTGAAATTACCAAGAGGAAACTACCCAAATTCTTTTACTCAAAATCTTCCTTTGGATCAACAGGAATAAGCAAGGTCTAGCTATCCATCTTCCCCAACAACAGAAAGTAAAATGGAGCAACCAGAGACAGACAGCGAAGATGAGATGCCTCCAGGATGGGAGGAGCGATGCACAGCAGATGGACTTGTATTTTATGCACAGTAAGCCATAGGCATCAAGATGTAATGAGGTCAAGTGGTGTTGAATTATGGTGAAGAAGGATGATCTTAAATTGATAATAATTAGAATGAAAATAATGATTTTTATTGTGGCTATGTTTTCCATTGTATAATTACATTATATTGATATGTCTTAATATCTCTTTTACATATTTTACATTAATATGTCTTTTACTTTACTTTCTCTTCAGTCATAGCTCTCAGACAACCCAGTGGCAACATCCCAGAACTAACAAGAGGAAAAAAGTTACTGGAGGTTAGCAAGTTTGGATTCCAAGATATACTTAGGATTTTGGGTCCTCTTGGAGAAAGAGAGTGCTTTTCAATTTCCTTTGTGCTTAGGAAATAATCTGACATCAAATTGGAACAGATTTTGAGAGATTAGATAGTAAATTTGATGTTCATAGTTTCAGTTCCCCCATTTTTCCTATTTTCACATGGCTCATTGGGCCATATACCATGATATGGTAAGAGCTATAGTCCTTGCTCTGCCTCTTCACTGTCACTCAATTGTGATCTTTGAATCTTTTCATCAGAATTACCCTATGGATGGGAAAGACAGATAACAGAAGACGGAAAAGTGTTCTTTGTAGATCACATCAACCACAAGACTACCTACACAGATCCTAGACTAGCCTTTGCAGTTGAGGAGAGCAATACAATCAATGATCTGCGGCAGAGATTTGACAGCAGTTCGACAGGTCTCCAAGTACTTCATGGGAGGGACCTCACAGGGCGTGTTGCTGTCATTACAGGTGCTAATAGTGGAATAGGTGAGTTCTCCTTCCAATCACTTTCAGATTATCCAAGCCATGTGTGTTTTGTACCATTGCGAAAGACTATTTCTATTTATCAGTATTGCAGCAGTATATGCTAGTACCATTGCAGTTAAGCATTCCAATTCTGTTTTTGTACATTTCTTTCAGTTTACATCAGTAAGAAAAATCATTTCTCTATTGTAATTCTGTACAATGGTGTTATTTGGAGATTGCTTTCAGTTTTGAAAAAATAAAAACAATTCAGTAAATAAGATGATAGATAAGAGCTTTCTTCTTTTTGAATTTACACTATTTGTTCTTGTTTTGTTAGCTTTCTTCTTTTTTATTTTATTCTTGTTGTTCTTGTTTTATTATTTTTGTCTTACAGGATACGAAACAGCCCGAACTCTGGCATATCATGGATGCACAGTTGTGTTTGCTTGCCGGAGTATAAACAAAGCAGAAAATGCAATATCAAAAATCCAGGCTCAGAGGCCAAACGCATCATGCCATGCTTTGCACATCGATTTAGCATCCCTTGAAAGTGTGCGGACTTTTGCACAAACTTTTGCCATTAAGTTTGAGTAAGTATGATAATTCTGCATGTGTGTTATCTTATCAGGAAGCATTTTTGTAAGAGATTAGATATATGATTTTGTATCACATGATGATATAGCAATGTTCTTTCATTCATCTTCAATTTGCATTTTAAGATGTTAACACTCCTTTTTTTTAAAGACTAGAACCAGTCAGTCATTCTGAAAATCTTAATGATATCTTAAATAAAGTCTCCCGCCCTAATCCCTTGCAGATCCCTGCCCTCCTGATTTTCTTACCCACTCCCCTTATCTCATTCCCCGGATTCTTCTTCGCCCACTTCTCCAACCGACATCTCTATCTGTTTTATCCATTGATTGTGTGATAATGGATCTTTTGCCTGTTTTCCTTAAACAATATTCATGTTCTTTCGTTAGCCAGAGATACTTTCCATTTCATCCTGTGCCCTTAACCCTTTCCTCTTTTACTAATCTCTGCTTTACTTCATTTGCTCCCCTGCTTTACCTTTTTCACTGCCATATTATCCTATAACAATTTAACCTATGACATTTAAAACATTTTATCCTAATCATTAACTCATTTTTACCCTTTTCATCACAATACTGTGTGCACACACACACACACACACACACACACACACACACACACACACACACACACACACACACACACACACACACACACACACACACACACACACACACACACACACACACACACACATATATGTAGCGCATTTGTTTATTTTTAACCATTAACCATTTACCATCATAAATAAATGCTTGATCAACCATGTTTTGATAATCTTTCAATTTGAAAATTGTAAAATCTGTGATTATGTTTTTTTTAATCACATTATGTAAATTTGAATACAGAAATGTCATCATCAAATTTTAATATCTGGTACATAGATTTATTTATTTACAAAAAAGGAGTAAAAGTTCAGATTCATTTGTTCATTTTACTAGAGTGATACTGAACTTGATAAGTTTCAGTGGTCTGTAGTTTAACTAATTTTGTCTCTGATTTTTCACAGCCGATGTGATATACTGATATTAAATGCGGGAGTTTTTGGCCTACCTCACACCTTAACTGCAGATGGGCTTGAGACCACATTCCAGGTCAACTACTTATCACAGTTTTACCTCGCTGTGCTACTGCAGCCAATACTTTCTCGCTCGGCACCTGCACGTGTTGTGTTTGTCTCAGCTGAAGCACACAGGTAATTAGGAGCAATTCCTCTAGTTTTCGTTGTGTGTGGTTTTGTGATTGTTTTTGCTATATGATATGGAAGATGAAGAGTAGGGAACTGGATCTGTATGACAATAAAAATCTCTGATTTAGTTTTTATGGTGTTGAGAAAATTCACATGCAGAGGTAGTAGTTAACTAATAGATAAGTACATCAGATTTTTTATTACATAATGATTAATAAAAGATATGGAACAAAGTAAGTAAACACTGTATTCTTCTAATTTAATATATTTGAACTGATCTGTTTTCAGAATAGAATAGGTAGTGTCAAGAGGCTAATCAAAACCCTTATCCAGTTATATATATTTTTAGACAGTCAAAGACTGGCATTCACACAAAGGCTCTGGATAATATATGCCTCTTGTATCTATTCTTTATCGGCACTGTATTATATTCATAGGCTTTGATTTTCAGATTTTTTGCATGTTTTAAAGGTTTCTCCCAGAGTTTTGCCAATATTTTTTTATTTTTTTATTTTTTTTCCATTAATAATGAAATTTTGTCATATAGAAGAGATACGATGCAGTACTTTGCATTCATACATAATGTCATACTGTACATGCATGTTTTGATTACATTCTAATAGGTTATTGTAATCCCATTTTAAGTGGTTAATTTGTCATATTTGTATGCAAATGTGTTTGTATATGCATAAAAGTATCTCTAATCTGTAGTAGACCATATTTTCTTTAACAAATATATCAGTAGTTGATTTCCCATATAAAGCAGTCACAAGCTTATGAAACTGATGGATATTTCAGATTTGCAACTCTGAATGAAGCTTGCCCAGAAGAAGAGTTATCACCCCCCCACAAGGCAACATATGATTCTATAATTGCTTATTGCAACTCTAAACTCTGCAACGTGTTGACAGCCCTGGAGATGCAACGGAGATTTGGTCCGTAATTTAAAAGTTTTTTCAATGTTTATGATTGTTAAGGGAACATGCCATATGAATAGATCACATTTGTCATACATATAGTGTATAGTACATGTACTAATACGTGATTCAATTTACATCTAATAGACTTACTTCTATTCTCATACATTATAG
>NW_020872573.1:69416-74416 GCF_003789085.1 Penaeus vannamei
AAAAGTAAATAAATAAATAAAAATGTGCTTGAGGTGGGCAAAATTTAAACAGGTGCTGACATGGGATAGATAAAAAGTAAATAAATAAATAAAAATGTGCTTGAGGTGGGCAAAATTTAAACAGGTGCTGACATGGGATAGATAAAAAATAATTATATAAATGAAAATGTGCTTGAGGTGGGTAAAATTTAAACAGGTGCTGACATGGGATAGATAAAAAATAAATAAATAAATAAAAATGTGCTTGAGGTGGGCAAAATTTAAACAGGTGCTAACACATAGATAAGAAAAAAATAATAAAAATGTGCTTGAGGTGGGCAAAATTTAAACAATGGATAGATAAAAAAAAATAAAAATGTGCTTGAGGTGGGGCAAATTTAAACAGGTACTGACATGGATAGATAAAAAAAGTAAATAAATAAATAAAAATGTGCTTGAGGTGGCAAAATTTAAACAGGTGCTGACATAGGATAGATAAATAGTAAATAAATAAATAAAAATGTGCTTGAGGTGGGCAAAATTTAAACAGGTGCTGACATTGGATAGATAAAAAAAAAAAAAAATGTGCTTGAGGGGCAAAATTTAAACAGGTGCTGACATGGGATAGATAAAAAAAAAAAAAATGTGCTTGATGGGCAAAATTTAAACAGGTGCTGACATGGGATAGATAAAAAGTAAAAAAATAAAAAATGTGCTTGAGGTGGGCAAAATTTAAACAGGTGCTGACATGGGATAGATAAAAAAAAAAAAAATGTGCTTGAGGTGGGCAAAATTTAACAGGTGCTGACATGGGATAGATAAAAATAAATAAATAAATAAAAATGTGCTTGAGGTGGGCAAAATTTAAACAGGTGCTGACATGGGATAGATAAAAAATAAATAAAAAATGTGCTTGAGGTGGGCAAAATTTAAACAGGTGCTGACATGGGATAGATAAAAAAAAAAAAAAAATGTGCTTGAGGTGGGCAAAATTTTAAATAGGTGCTGACATGGGATAGATAAAAAATAAATAAAATAAATAAATAAAAATGTGCTTGAGGTGGTCAAAATTTAAACAGGTGCTGACATGGGATAGATAAAAAAGTAAAATAAAAATGTGCTTGAGGTGGGCAAAATTTTAAACAGGTGCTGACATGGGATAGATAAAGAAAAAGTAAATGAAAATGTGCTTGAGGTGGGCAAAATTTAAACAGGTGCTGACATGGATAGATAAAAAAGTAAATAAAAATGTGCTTGAGGTGGGCAAAATTTAAACAGGTGCTGACATGGGATAGATAAAAAATCAATAGATAAATAAAAATGTGCTTGAGGTGGGCAAAATTTAAACAGGTGCTGACATGGGATAGATAAAAATAAATAAATAAATAAAAATGTGCTTGAGGTGGGCAAAATTTAAACAGGTGCTGACATGGGATAGATAAAAAATAAATAATAAATAAAAATGTGCTTTGAGGTCGGCAAAATTTAAACAGGTGCTGACATGGGATAGATAAAAAAATAAAATACATAAATAAAAATGTGCTTGAGGTGGGCAAAATTTAAACAGGCACTGACATGGATAGATAAAAAATAAATAAATAAAATAAAAATGTGCTTGAGGTGGGCAAATTTAAACAGGTGCCGACATGGGATAGATAAAAAAAAAGTAAATGAAAATGTGCTTGAGGTGGGCAAAATTTTAACAGGTGCTGACATGGGATAGATAAAAAAAATGTGCTTGAGGTGGGCAAAATTCCCACACAAACTCACGATGTTGATGTATGACAGAAGCAGGTAATTTATGCCTAATACGTAGTTTTGATGTTTTGCGCGCTGTTACAAGCTCGCCATACTAGGCTGGTATTTGCGGAGACTGCATTGCCGTTGTTTATTGTTTATTTATTTATTTTTTCTTCGTAGTTCTTTTGTTATGATTTTTTAAAAGAATAATGATGTGATTGTAATATGAATGCTGTACATATTTGTCTGATCTTCTGTTTCTTTTGCTGCCTCTGTCTGTCTGTCTCTCTCTCTCTCTCTCTCTCTCTCTCTCTCTCTCTCTCTCTCTCTCTCTCTCTCTCTCTCTCTCTCTCTCTTCTCTCTCTCTCTCTCTCTCCTCTCTCTCTCTCTCACTCACTCTGTCTCTCTCTCTCTCTCACTCACTCTCACTCACTCTCTCTCTCTCACTCTCTCACACACTCACTCTCTCTCTCTCTCTATCTCTCTCTCCTCTCTCTCTTCTCTCTCTCCTCTCTCTCTCTCTCTCTCTCTCTCTCTCTCCTCCTCTCCTCCCTCCCTCCTCTCCCTCTCTCTCTCTCTCTCTCTCTCTCTCTCTCTCTCTCTCTCTCCCTCCCTCCCCTCCCTCCCTCCTCCCCTCCCTCCCTCCCCCTCTCTCTCTCTCGTTGACAATTACACTCTGTACACTACCATTCCCCCGAGTGCACAAACACCGTACACGTTCAGTCCACGGTTTGCATAGAGAGTCATGAGCGTGTGCCTCGGGCATGGTTGCGGTCGGGGAGTCGGTCGGTCGGGTCGGGAAGGGGCAACTGGTCGGCTCCTGCTCTCGGCGCCCATCACAGGGGTCGGTTCTCTCTCTCTCTCTCTTTCTTTCTCTTTCATTTTCTCTCTCTCTCTCTTTCTTTCTTTCTTTCTTTCTTTGCTCTCTCTCTCTCTCTCTCTCTCTCTCTCTCTCTCTCTCTCTCTCTCTCTCTCTCTCTCTCTCTCTCTCTCTCTCTCTCTCTCTCTCTCTCTCGGAAAGTCGGGGTCGAGACAGAGTTGTTGCTAAGCTCTCTTTCTCTCTCTCTTACAGCCGGTAATGTTCGTGCTTTCTGGGTCTTTGCCTCTTTCTCGTGGTATCTTTATTGGTCTCTGCCTGTCTCTTTTTTTCTCTCTTGTCTTTCTCTGTCTGTCTGTCTGTCTTGTCTTGTCTCTGTCTGTCTGTCTTTCTCTCTCTCTCTGTCTTCTCTCTCTCTCTCTCTTCTCTCTCTCTCTCTCTCTCTCTCTCTCTCTCTCTCTCTCTCTCTTCTCTCTCTCTCTCTCTCTCTCTCTCTCTCTCTCTCTCTCTCTCTTCTCTCTCTCTCTCTCTCTCTCTCTCTCTCTCTCTCTCTCTCTCTCTCTCTCTCTCTCTCTTCTCTCTCTCTCTCTCTCTCCTCTCTCTCTCTCTTCTCTCTCTCTCTCTCTCTCTCTCTCTCTCTCTCTCTCTCTCTCTCTCTCTCTCTCTTCTCTCTGTCTCTCTGTCTTTCTGTCTGTCACACACACACACACACACACACACACACAACACACACACACACACACACACACACACACACACACACACACACACACACACACACATACACACATACACACACAGAGTTATAATATGCTTTCGTTAGCGTAAATACAGAACCCGCCATTATAAATGATACATGTTATCATATATTTATCTCTAGGAAATACTCCACTTCCTCCTTTTATGTAAGTAGATTATGTAAGCGTGTAAGTATGTAAGTATGATTTAGGACTAGATGTTGAAATACGGGAAGTTCTAGAAACCACCATTTATTTATTTTTTTTTTTTTTTTTTAAGGAAGTCCAATATGAGATTTTTGATGAAATACATTTGGGTGGAGAGAGAGATAGAGAAAGAGAGGGAAAAAGATAAAGAAGGGACGAAGGAAGGAAGAGATTTGATTGAGAGAGAGAAAACAGACAGACAGAAAAAAGCAGACACAGACAGACAAGCAGACAGACAGACAGACATAAACAAACACAGACAAAGACAGAAGAAGAAAAATAAATAAAAAACGAAGAGAAAGGAACCACGAGGAAGAACAGCAATAACGAAGACCTTATGCAAAGCAAGATACATAAACACGAATAAGAGAGCTTGCATGTGTTCGGATCCCTGGCATAAACAAACACACGAACGCACAAGAAATGAATTCGGAGAAGAAAGTTGTTACTGCCTTTGGTGTGTGTGTGTGTGTGTGTGTGTGTGTGTGTGTGTGGTGTGTGTGTGTGTGTGTGTGTGTGTGTTGTGTGTGTGTGTGTGTGAGGTAGGTAGGTAGAAGAGATATGAATAAAAAAAAGGCTAGTTTTTACGACGGGATCACGTGGTTTTGAGGGAAGTGCAATTTAGAGACATTTAAAACCTGAAATATTTCTTATTTACTGTTTATGTGATGCATTCAATAGGTTTACTGCTACTGTATTTGTGCTGTATGCAAGGCCAAAGTAACGATCTTGTATTAGCGCTGTAAAGAAACCTAAAATAACGATCCTACATTTGTTATAAGTAACACCGAATAACTTTCTATTGTATCCCATGGTGACGATAACTCATTTTAGTTATATTCAAAGCTCAAATTAACAAAACTGTATTTGAGTTGTATTCAAACCCCAAATAACAATACTGAAGTTGTTCTGTGTTCAAGCCCAACCTAATAATTTTGTATCTGCGTTGTATTCGCACTCAACGTGGCAATACTGCAACAGTGCTGTATCCCACAGCAACGATACAGTTATCCGTGCTGCATTCAAGCCCAAAGTAACCATACTGTATCTCTCTCTCTCTCTCTCTCTCTCTCTCTCTCTCTCTCTCTCTCTCTCTCTCTCTCTCTCTCTCTCTCTCTCTCTCTCCTCGTTCTCCCACCTCTCTCTCTCTCTCTCTCTCTTTCTCGTTCCCCACTCTCTCTCTCTCTCTCTCTCTTTCTCGTTCTCCCTCTCTCTCTCTCTCTCCCTCTCTCTCTCCTCTCTCTCTCTCTCTCTCTCTCTTCTCTCTCTCTTCTCTCTCTCTCTCTCTCTCTTCTCTCTCTTCTTTCTTCTCTCCCTCTCTCTCTCTCTCTCTCTCTCTCTCTCTCTCTCTCTCTCTCTCTCTCTCTCTCTCTCTCTCTCTCTTCTCTCTCTCTCTCTCTCTCTCTTTTCTCTCTCTCTCTCTCTCTCTCTTCTCCCACTCTCCCTCTCCTCTCTCTCTTTCTCTCTCTCTCTCTCTCTCTCTCTCTCTCTCTCTCTCTCTCTCTCTCTCTCTCTCTCTC
>NW_020872573.1:89416-94416 GCF_003789085.1 Penaeus vannamei
AAGAAATGGGGCAAGAAGGAGGGGGAGTAGACATGGGGCGAGGGGAGGGGAGTAGATATGGGGCTAGGGGGAGGGGGAGGAGATATGGGGGTTAGGGGGTGAGTAGACATGGGGCGAGGGGAGGGGGAGTAGACATGAGGGCTAGGGGAGGGAGAGTAGACATGGGGCGAGGGGAGAGGAGGGGTGAGGGGGGGGAAGGGGGAAGGGAGGGGGGCTACGAGACTCGAGAGGCGGCAGCAACTCGGACTCCGCCCGCTCCCCACGCCGCCCTTTCCCAAGGACGAATTTAGCCGCCCTTATCGCTCTTTATCGCTCTTATCGCCGCATTGGAGAGTACGTTGGAATGTGGGGGGAATGGGGAGGGGGAGGGAGGGAGGAGAAGGGAGAAAGAGGGAGGGGAGAGGAGGGAAAGGGAGGAGGGAGGCAGGGGAAAGGAGGGAAAAGGGGGAAGAGAGGGAGGAACGGGAAAGGAGGGAGAGAAAGGGGGTTAAGGGAAGGAGAGAGGGATAATGAGGATATGGGGAGGAGGGAGGACAGGAGAGGGGAAAGAAGGGTAAGGGAGGAAAGGAAAGGGAAAAAGGAGTGAGAGAGGGAAAAAAGGGAGGGAGGGAGGATAGGGGCCCGATGAGGGAAGACTGTTGAGAGAGGAGGGAGGGATAAGGAAGGGAAGGAGGGAGGGATAAGGAAGGGAAGGAGGGAGTGATGGAAGGGGCCAGAAAGGGAGGGAAGGGGCCAGGGTAAGGGTGCCGGTGAATGCCTCGTGTAATCGTTGATGGTGATGATGATGATGATGGCGATGATTATGGTAATAATGATGATAGTGATAATGATGATGATTATGGTAATAATGAAGATAGCGGTAATAATGGTTGTGAAAGTAAGGTTAGCGGAAAGATGATGAGAATATGGTCTTGGTAAAGTAGAAGAGTATGCCAGTGTCATTACGAACATTATAATGATCATGATTAGGATGATGATATGAACCATAACGACTCTAATGGTAATGTGAGTAATAGTTCCAATAATAAATATGATGGTTGATAACAAAGAAAATTCAAATTCATAGCATTAACCAGAAAAAATATATATATAATACTGCTACGACAACAATTAATAATACTGCTCTATGCATTACCAATACTAATATCAATAATGATAATAATACTTGCCCTCTGCTTGACGTATAAAATCTGTTTTCAGCTTTGAATTACGTTATCGTTTATGGATTACTTTGCACATGAAACGACCACATTAATTCGAGTAACCTGGCAGGAAATCAACGAAGTAACAAAAGAGTGCGAGAAAGCGCGACGTCAAATTACTCGAGGGGTCGTAAATGTAAACAGGATGTGTTGGATGATCTGTTTTCAGCTTTGAATTACGTTATCATTTATGGATTACTTTGCAATATTAATTCGAGTAACGGGGCAAGAAATCAACGCAATGACAAAAGACTGCGAGAATGCGTGACGTCAAATTACCCGAGGGGTCGTAAATGTAAACAGGATGTATGGGGTGATAGCAAATATAGACATGGTGTAAAATGAGCGATTTAGTTCGCTATAATAACACTCATTGCAAAGATTTAAAGAGGAATGATGCTGGTATGAGAAACCCAATGGTAATAGGAGAAAATGATTTATTTGTTTCAAGCCTTTACAGTATACTCTCCCTCCTTGTAGGACCAAATATTAAGCTTTAACAACAGATCTGTGGATTTGAACTGATGACAAAACGCCGGTTTGTTAAAACTGTGAGAGGCCCAACGCAATGAATATTCACTCTACGGACATGCATATACACAGAAATAAATGCATATCTATAGGACACATAAATAGACAAATGTATAGCCATCAGATGGATAGATATACATTTATTTCTGCGTATGTGCATGTCCGTATAGGTGAATATTCATTGGGTCGGGCCTCGCACAATTTCAACTGGCTGAAAATGACGGTTCTACCCACGTAGTACCACCCGATTACGTATGAGGAGAAAGGCTAGATCAGTAGCAACTCGAGGAGGTGTCATGGCGTCTGTTTTGATGATTGTTCAATGAAAATATAACCATTAGAATCATTATTTTCCATCCTTTTTGAAAACTGAAGAGAACAAAATGATCGACCATATTCACAGAGCATCCGTACCTTTTTGTGACGTCATCAAAATTCACCTCATGTGCTTTTTTTTCCAAAAATTTAATCAGACGCCATGACCCTTCCTCGAGTTGCTACTGATCTTGCCTTCCCCTAGGTTAGGTATGAGCCCGAGGAGGAGACCGAGTGTTGCCGAAACTTAGGGTAATTTTACCAGGAGGTTATTGACACGACTGCATGCACGGCGCCCAAGGTCCTCTTCGAACTAAATGAAGATGGACCCCGCACTTTGTAGTCATTGTCAAAACTACTTCTCAAGTGCTTTAGGTTGTTATCTGCAGTCCAGCGATGTGGACCGCCGCCCCCCCCCCCCTCTTATACCCCTCACTCCCCTCTTTTCCCGGCTAGCTCCTCCCTCTCTCCGCTACCACCTATCCTCCCCTCTCCCTCATTCCTCACTCTCTACCCCCTTCTTCACCCTTTGCCTCCTCCCTTCCCCTCTGGCGCCTTTCTCTCACTCCCCGACACCCCCTCCCCCTCCCTCTTCCTCTCCCTCCCCCCGCCCTCTTCCTCTCCCTCCCCCGCCCTCCCCCCGCCTCTTCCCTCCTCTCTTCCTCTCCCTCCCCCCGCTCTCTTCCTCTCCCACCTCCCCCCCCCTTCCAAGCGTCAGCAACAGACGCAAGGACACATAGGGTTTGCCGTGTCATCCCCTCGATGTATGCGGGGGGTAGGGGGCAAGGGTAGCATGAAGAAACGTGCGCGCGCTGTGTGTGTGTGAGTGAGTGTGTGTGCGTGTGTGTGTGTGTGTGTGTGGTGTGAGAGAGAGAGAGAGAGAGAGAGAGAGAGAGAGAGAGAGAGAGAGAGAGAGAGAGAGAGAGAGAAGGGGGGGGGGGGGGAATAAAACGCATTCCTTGAACGAAGAACTTGTAAACTGTAACTATGCAGACGATATTTTTTTATACCGTGTGTGTGTGTGTTTGTACCAGACACGTGGCCTTGCAAGTTAACCTTATGAAGCATCGGCGTGTGGTCCACAAGAGCCGGCACTGATAAAGCGTGAATAGCATAATGGCGATAGCGTTTTAATCTTTCCCTTCATGCCTTAATTTATTTATACATTAATATCAAATTATTACCATCATCCTGTCGACCATCACCAACCTGTCAATTTGTATCTTCGCCTCGATTAATACGAATGAGGAGGAGGAGGAGGAGAAGAAGAGAGAAGAAGGAGGAGGAGAAGAAGGAGGAGGAGAGAAGAAGAAGAAGAAGAAGAAGAAGAAGAAGAAGAAGAAGAAGAGGAGGAGGAGGAGGAGGAGAAGAAGATGAAGAGACAAAGAGAGGAGAAAATGAAAAAAAGAAAAGAAAGGGAGAGGGAGAGAGAGAGAGAGAAGTATAGTTGTCTAATTATCAGTACTTTCTTGAAATATTATCCCTTGATAAATATTTCCATTTGCTGCGAAGCTGACTAATGAAAGAAAGATGAGAGGTTGCTATAAAAAAAACACTAAAAATCCTTCTCTTCTTTCCTTCCATCTCTTCTTTCTTCGTTATCTCGTTCCCATCGTTTCCATCAACTCTCCCTTCCCCTTCTTTGTCTTTTTCTTTGTCTCTGTTCTCCTTCTTGTACGTCGTTCGTTCCTCCTTTTCTTCCTTCTTCCCACATTTACTCTCCCTTTCCCTCCCCCCTTGCTTCTCACAATTACTTGCCGTCTCCCTCCCTCCCTTCTTCCCATATTTTACGCGTTTTGTCCCCCTCCCTCCCTCTCCCATTTTTAGTCGTCCTCGTCCTCCCTCCCTGATTCCCTAGAATTATTCTCCCTCTCCTTCCCTCCCTGGTTCCAACATTTACCCTCCTCTCTTCCACATTTTACTCTCCCTAGCCCTCCCTCCCTCCCTCCCTCCCTTCACATTTACTCACCCTCTCTTACACACATTTACTTTCCTCCCCCTTCCTCCTCCTTCCCTCACATTTATTCTTCGCCTCTCCCCTCCTCTCTCTTCCCCACATTTACTCTCCTCCCCCCTCCTCCCTTCCCACATTTACTCACCTCTCTTACCACATTTACTTTCCCCTCCCCCTTCTCCCTTCCACATTTATTCTCCCCTCTCCCTCCCTCTCTTCCCACATTTACTCTCTCCCCCTTCCTCCTTCCCACATTTATTCCCCCTCTCTTCCCACATTTACTTCCCTCCCATTCCTCCTCCCCTCCCACATTTACTCACCCTTTCCTCCGTCCCTTCCACAATTTACTCTCCCTCTCCCTCGTTCCCTTCTTCCCCATTTACTCTCTCCCTTCCTTCACCTCTCCCACTTTTACTTCCCGGACACATTGCAACAGGAAATTGATTCAGTCAGTTTCAAAGTGACGGTCAACAATGCTATTTATCTTTTCTTACACTATTTATTTTTTTTATTTTTTTTTTATTTTTTATTTTTTTATTCACGTTTTTTGCATGTCGCATTTGCTTGAGGCTCTGTTTTTTGGCACGGCAGAGTTATCCGTCTTATATTTTGGAGAGTGTGAGTCAGTTTCGTAGATATATATATATATATATATATATATATATATATATATATATATATATATATATATATATTATCGTAGGCCAGTGGTTTGAATGTTGGGACGTGTGTATTGATTGAAATTGTGTTTGCCCTTCAGGAGTATCAAAAACTTAGTCATGACAAAGAATTTCATGTTTGCAGTTTTGCCAGATGATGCTATTAAGTCTGAAAATCACAGTGTTACCATATGAGAAACAACTCTGCCACGCCCGTACATAGTGTTTGTTTTACCCTTTTTTTTTTAGATATTTATTATTTATTTATAGTAATATCAAGTTAGATAGGAAGCAGTGTTCCGTCACACGAAATGTGCTATCCTTACGGAAGGGAAATAA
>NW_020872573.1:99416-115226 GCF_003789085.1 Penaeus vannamei
GCACAGGTGAGAAACGGTCACACACGCTCCACCAACCTTGCACTTCACGGAACAGGAAGGATATGATCAATTTTGGAATTTGAAGAATGACAAAGAGTGGGAAAAAGAGAGAGAGAGAGAGAGAGAGAGAGAGAGAGGTTAGATAGCACATAGAATAAGAAATCATATAAATTAAAGAAAAATGATGAATTTTTAAAATGTTCAAAAGAGTAAGCCCCTGTAAAGTGCAAGCCTTGGTGGTGCGTGGTAAAGGAGGGCGCCACACGGGTCAGCTTCCCGGGTACTAATGTACCGTAGCCCGTAATGACCGTTGTGTATTCCTATTTTTCTGCAGCAAGCCAGACCAAACAAATCCCTGGCATCATCGCAGCAGGCCACTGGTGACCCTGTGAGCCGGTACACATAGTAGGGCGGAGCGACCACGGGCCCGGTATTATGCCGTCATCTACTTGTTCTTCTGCCCCATAACATGAGTTCTCGTTTTCACTGAGTGCTCAGTCAGCGCGGGGGAATGCCACCACCTTTTAAGCTGTTTTTCCAAAAGTAGTCTTTTTTCCCCTTTTTTTTTCTTTTTGCTCATTACAAATATAAGAATGATGTGACACCTTTTACAATGTCACAGATAAATGAGCAATACCAATATCTATTTTGTGACAAAACTATGACTAAAAAACAAAACAAAGAAACGTTTTTACACAGTATATCTATTTACTCCTAACTAGTGGATCAGATTCCAAAATAGATTGATAATTCATGGATTTTGTATATATGTGTAATGTAAGCTTCTTATCCCACTTCTAGATTTTATTGCACAGTGTTTTTTTTTTTTCCTTTATTTTTAATCATTAGTATTATCTGTTTTCATATGTAATTCCTTAACTTTCTATCTAGTGTTAGTGAGAACTTTTTCTTCCTTTTTCTTGGTTTTGAAATATCAATATAACTTTCTTTTTTCAATGATGTTACAAATTATGATCAGTTACTAAATTCAGTTTGTGGTATCTGATTATATTTTGTGAACTATCCTAATTTACAAAGTACTGCAATATGTAACATACAAGCACTGCCTGTTGCATATTATATATTGTGGTCTTCTTATTAACTTTATAGTAATCCATAACCCTTTTTCTTGTGGCATTCACTATTGGCAACTGTTCAGATATGAATCCTGTGCACTATAAAATCTCGGGGTTAAAACTAGGCCTTAAAAATATATTGATTCCTGTTACTGTAGGTTGAGCTGGGTGAGTGGCAATCCCACTGCAGCCTGACCCCCAGGGGTGAAATTTGTGGCTGGCCGTTTTGAGCCATAGAGGTCAATACAGCGTGTGGCACGGTCCCGCGCTCCCCTGGGGGGGGCAACAGGCTCCCGGGGCTGAAATCTGGCAGAAGTGCAGGCAATGCTCGGTGCACCGTGCATCATGCTGGATGTAAAGCTTTCTGGCGGGCTGCACATGCTTGGAGGAAATATTGTCGGTTGCTTTTAAACTGTAAGATGAAGATTAAACCACTTTGATTTGGCAAAATTATTTTTTTTCTCTTCATTTGATTTTCCAATTGTCATTTTCACATTCCGACATTTAAAGTAGAATGTTATTAGGATGCCATCCAGATTGAAATATTTAATTCACATGTGAAGGTATTCTAATGCATCTCCAGGCCTGTGTGATAGCGCTAGTATCCCGGTGCTACAACTCTGTGAGGGGACCAGTACAGAATGGCTTGTGGACCTTGTTTTGAAAGCCAAAGGATCATATTGTGATCGTTTTAAAGACAGAACAAGGTTCACAGTCTTGTTCTGGGTTGGGATCAGCACCTTCCCTTGTTGCTAGCATCAAAATGGATTGGCTGATTCTGACTCGTGACTTTTTTTTGCTCCTAAACAGGACCTCTACTATACCCGTAAGAATTTCAAGAGGCCAGAACTTCAGGTGTCTCCTCATCGTACATTTGAGGAGGAAGTGTCCATCCTGGATCAGATGTACCCAGGTATGAGGGAATATCCTTTGGAAATAAACTAGATGTTTGTGGTTAATAAAAGAAAGTGATGCTTTTTTTATATGCTTTTCTGAAAGTTGTAAAAAGCTCCTTAGTTTTAATCATTTTTTTCATAACTAGCATTCACTATCATATTCATCATTCACTATCATATTAGAATCTTTACAGTAGAGTGACAATATCAATCTAAATTGTTTGTTGCAGGGGGTCGAGCTTACTGCATGGGAAGTGTCAACCGTCCTGACTGCTGGTACTTGTACACTGTGTCACCAGGACGTTCTCGCTATCATCCTAATGCTGCTCGTCAGAATCTTCCTCATAATAGGTCTGTAGAAGGCTTTTTAACACAGATTTTCATGTCTGTAGAAAGTCCAAAGCTCTTTGATTTTCGTTATAACAGAAGGAAATTCATATGTGAGTGTGAGATTTACTTGAACTTAATCAACACTCTCTTTATGTAAAGATGAATGAGTTTGAGATGCCAAGTTGACCTTTACTATGTGAGAGAGCACATACATTCAGCTAATCAGTATAATTGTATGTAACTGGTAGTGATAAAGGTGATTCTCCTGTTTCATTATTTATTAGCTGTAGATCATATGTTTACTTATTTGTTTTACACATATTCACTATAGGCTGGGGAAAGCACACCGTGAGCCAGATCAGACGCTAGAGGTGCTGATGATGAACTTGGATCCGGAAAAAATGAAATGGTTCTATAAAGAAGTTTGTCCTACGGCTGCTGAGGCCACAAAGGTAAAACAAATTTAGATATTATATATCTTAGATATATTATATGATACTCATTTTAATGTACTATCGCATTTAAATCTAAAGCCATGGACTGTCGTCTATACTACAGCTTGGAGGAGTATACCTCTATATATACTATATATATATGCAGCTCATATCTATTGAGAATTTTCAAGCAAGTTTCAAATAGGCAAAAATGTTTACTCAAAGATAGCAATACAATAGTATGAAGGTTGTATGATCTTAGTGATAGCAGTTTCCTAAACTCTTCACAAAGTGATAGTAAAACATATATACTACCCTCTTGAAAGAAGCCAGTGTTAGTGTCCTTAGCACCCAGAGTGGAAACTCTATTGTGTACATGCCATTGTACAGAAGTCAGTCCAAGGTATTTATGCAAATCATAAATCCTACTGTAAATTAAGCAAACATGGAAGTGTCATAGTTGTATAAAACACCATTCTTTCAGATTTTTTTTTATTTTTTATTTTTTAAACAACTATTGATTTTACCTTTCTTTTCTCATAGAGTTAAGTTTTCACTCACAAAACATTTCACAACCTAGCAATATCTCTTGATTTTTTGTAGAGTTCTGTGGTAAATGCATTATTGTTGCATCTTTTTAAAAGAAGTTGTTTTACAGAAATCGGGCATTGATCGTCTCATCCCAGATGTCATGATTGATGACTTCCAATTTGATCCATGTGGATATTCCATGAATGGGCTGATGCGCAGTGTGCCAGTAAGTCCTACTGTTCCAGATCATTATTACTGAATCAAGTGATACATGGTCATATGTAAACTAAATTATATGTGTGATGGTTATATTAGTCTTGGAAGAATATTCATTGTGGAAAAATGGTAGACACTTGATTGAACAAAAATATTTTGTTAAATTCATGACAACATGGTAATATAATTGATGGATGTTGTCTTCAAAAGATTATAATGAATATGAAAGAATTTGTTTGAAGTCACTCATTATGTTTGGGTAGGTTGAATCTTGATGTAATAAT
This sequence comes from Penaeus vannamei, assembly GCF_003789085.1. Lineage (NCBI taxonomy): Eukaryota > Metazoa > Arthropoda > Malacostraca > Decapoda > Penaeidae > Penaeus > Penaeus vannamei. Next base: position 103,184 of record NW_020872573.1, read on the forward strand.
TACATTTATCCTTTGTTTTCTCCCAATCACAGGGTGGATACATGACTATCCACATAACGCCTGAGCCTGAGTTCTCGTATGTGTCCTTTGAGACCAACATCCCACAGAAGTCCTACAAGGATCTGATTTCTCGTGTTGTGTCTACATTTGGACCCCAGCAGTTTGTCCTCACATTTTTCAAAAGTCTTGTAAGTAAAGACTGTTGATATAGTTTAGTGTGTGTGTCTATGTATTTTAATTATTTCTATTTATTTCTTCCATTTTTTGTTGCTTGTTTAATGAAGTTTTAAAGAATATATTTTACCACTTAATAAAATTAAGGTGTAGTCTATTTCTTAACTTTATATAATATGAGAATGTACCATTTACAGGAGAATGGTGCAAACATTGGTGTTGAGGAGGATAACTACAGTGTCCCACAATACTCAGACTATGATGTTGATGATGTGCAGATCTGTCGTCTCCAGGGATATGACCTGACTTACGCTCTCTACAACAGGTTCCCAAGTTAGGGAATCGTCCCCCAAGTAGAGCAGCTTGGGATCCCCTTGACAGTGGTCAATATTGTAAGTCACGGTACTGCTCACCTGGCTAAGGAAGATGGACTTATGGTTAATGCGGCAACTAGGAATTTTACTGGTTTCATTGGTCATGCGAAAGTGGAAAAGACACATGGTGTATTCAAGTTTATCAGATTGTCAAGGGGATGCCAACTGCTCCGATTCTTATTTTGCATTCTAATTATTGGGACTGTTTTCCCTACAGTAGATAGAATAGCAGTAGGAAAAGGATTGGTTCGATATTCCAAGAACAATCTAATTAATGCATGTACCCAATTTGGGCAGTTATCTTTAACAAACTTCTGCATTCTTTCCATTGTGAATCCGAGTCTCTTGTTTTTAAATTTAGACATTAACTTCTACTCCTGTCACATTCTTGTGTTGAGATCATTTCGTCACTTAGGAGAGGACTTTCTCTGGTGGCGAGATGCGTATTCCTGAGATGGCTATAATGCAGAAATGAATATGATCAGAGGATAAACTGCTTCTGTGGCAGACAAAGCCACCCTCAGCTCCTTGAGGTGATCGTTACACCATGCTAGACTGGACGTAGCAGATGTAACTGAAAGATCCCCCAATTGTTGAAGGGTGAGGCAAGTAAGAGTTGAGGCTCTCAGCACAGCAAGGTCAGTCATGATATAAAAGTGACACAGGTTGACCAAGGGCTTTGCAGAAGGAAATGAAAATATGGCTGGTGGAAATTGGGTGTTTGGTGATCAGATTGTTGTTAATGCTTGTCAGTAGAGTGGTTACAAATTCAGCTTTCATAAGTCTGATGTTAGCTGTATAATTATTGACAGGCTGAACTGGTCACAAATAAATTTTAATTGTGTTTTTATTTTTTGATTGTGAATTAGGAATTTGATGTAAAAGCTTAAGAGATTAAGGGAAGGATTTTCTTTACTTCACTTCTTTTTACAACAAAACTACTTATACTACACTAAGGAAAAAAAAAAAAAGTAAATGAAAAAAAATCAACTATACAGATTTCTTTCTTGTAACTGGTCAGCCATCATGACTCACAGGAGGGGGGCCTGGTGTACACAGCTTAGGCCTAGCCACAAATTAAAATTGTGCCAGGCCCGACCCAGTGAATTTTCATAAATACAGATATAGAAATAAAGGCATATCTGTCTATATATCTGATAGATATACATTTAACCATCTATTTTACCGGGTTGATATGCATGTCTAGATTGATAAATATGCATTTATTTCCTTATTTATGCACGTCAAGTATACAAATATTCTTTGGGTCGGGCCTCCCACAATTCTAACAAACCGGCCGAAAGTCTAGACTATTGCATATTACATCACAAATGAATCAGGCCCCATCGCCATAGGATTAAGGAAGATTAACCCCAACTCCTCAAGTGATCATCTATTTAGCTTACAGAGCAAAGGGACAGAGCGCAGAATACAAGAGGGGAGCAAATAGGTAAGAGGAATGGGGTTCAGTCATGGATATTATTGAGTCTAGTTCTGAAATTTTCATGAGTAGCTAACCTGAAATATTTGTTTAAACATCCAAGTTCACAAACATTTTGAATTGTATTACTGTGTAACACTGAAAAAACATTTCATATACATATATATGTATATATATATATATATATATATATATATATATATATATATATATATATATATATATATATACACACACACACACACACACACACACACACACACACACACACACACACACACACACACATATATATATATATATATATATATATATATATATATATATATATATATATATATATATATATGTATGTATGTATGTATATGTATGTATATATGTATATATGTTATATTTATATATATATATATATATATATGTATGTATGTATGTATGTATGTATGTATATGTATGTATATATGTATATATGTTATAGTATATATATATATATATATATATATATATATATATATATATATATATATATATATGTATATATGTATGTATATATATATATATATATATATATATATATATATATATATATATATATATATATATATATGTATATGTATTAATGTATGTATATGTATTAATGTATGTATATATGTTTATATTTTATATATATATATATATATATATATATATATATATATATATATATATATATATATATATATATAGGGCCACCTTAACCCCGGGTTCTTCCAAATGAGTGACAATTAGGTCTTATTGTTACTCTGCATGAAGAGCCCAGCAAACTACATGAAAGATACATTGTAAGAGCACTTTGATAAAATGCATTATAAAAGCGCACACACTAACACAAAACATGCAGAACAAACCACAAAATATACTTTGTAATATGATATGTTGATAAGCACAAGAAACAAAGATGTTTCCTTTGTATGCATAAAAGTCCATTTATAGTGAAATTATCCTACACTGAATAATATTCCCCAAATTGTTGACCCTTAACGCGTATGGTGATTGGTTATCTCACCTGCATGAAAACAGTTGTGATGTGCTGTGTAATCCTATCTCTCAATCTCTTGTTTTGCATCTAAAGGATAAATTTATGATATTGTTTTTGAATGTCTTATGTGAAAATGGGATTCTTTTGAAGCAGATATTTGATATACTGAATTTAAAAGTTTGAGTTCATGAACAGTTGATTCAAGGATTGTACATTTTTTTCCCTTAAATTGATATGCTTATGTAACAGGATATATAAAAGATAGGAATTGTGTTTATTCAAAGCATATGCCAAAAAGGTAAGAATCTCATTATTTCTTGCATTTTTCTTTATCACGCTGATAAATAAAAGTATGGTAAAATAAGTTAAATTGAAACTCTACTGGAGAACATTACAATAAGCTCATGAATCTTATAAGATGGAAATTAAGATTAAAAGACCAGTAACTTTTATCATAGATAATAATAGCAGTGAGATTCGATCTGAGATATACAAAGACAGAATTACAAAAAAATGTATTTTGTTTGGATGGATTGAAAAGAATAGCCCAAATATTGAAACATTTGAATTTTTGATGATACCCTTAATGTTAAAACAGTTCAATATGTATTTAGTTATTAATGCATATACCAGTACACATGTTTATGTTTATGAAATTTGAAACATGCTGCAAAAGAATAAAGAGTAAAATATAATAAGCATTGTAACATGGACGTGTGAGAATATGTGTGTGTGTGTGAGTGTGTATAATATGTATGTATATGTATATATATTTTATATATATATATATATATATATATATATATATATATATATATATATATATATATATATATATACATATATGTATATATATATAATTTTATATGTGTGTGTGTGTGTGTGTGTGTGTGTGTGTGTGTGTGTGTGTGTGTGTGTGTGTGTGTGTGTGTGTGTGTGTGTGTGTGTGTGTGTGTGTGTGTGTGTGTGTGTGTGTGTGTGTTGCATGGATATGTATTAGTGGAAGTTGTTTGCAATTTTCTTAACATTATTTTGAAAATAAAACAATGATTTTGGTTGTGTTATTTGTAAGTTGTGTGTGCTTAACCTAACACTTTTTCCCAAAAATATTAGAATAAATATGTATTATTTGTAATAAATTTCCTAGATATGATATGTGCACAATTTATGCAGTGATGACAGAAACATGTTTAACCCCATACTAATGACTTGTCAGCAGATGTCTTTTCCAATGACTAGGCAGCAAATGTCTTCTTAATGTAACTATAGGTATAAGCAGATTTCACTATATTCATGCATAGTAATTCAATGCAGTGTTAAGTTTGTTTCATGAATAAAGATTGTTTGGTAAAATGAAATGATTGCAGTGACATGTAATTTTTATTTTATTCACAATGCACCTGTATATGAATACTATACATAATAGTTCATACAGATAATATAAAGCACAGAAGATTCTGAAGTTTTCTTGTGTTCCTTTCATATAATGTGACAAATCTGACAATAATGTAAGAACAATATAGAGGCTCTATACTGTTGTAGTTTTCTCAATAAACATCCACAAAATAATTGGGCATTGATATGAAGAGTCAGTACTTTAGAAGAGACAATTCATAATATTCAGAAAGACAATTTCAGTTCTTAAGAATACTATATTTTGCGATCAGTGGCATAGCTACAGGATGGCAATATTTTACTGCCCCTAAAATACCTCTCTCTCTCTATATATATATACCTAAAATTATAAAGGAACCCCAAAATGACTATTACAACAAAATCAAGGTATTACATATTGTATACAGCAGAAAAGAATTTGTAAAATTTAATCTCCAGCAGAATGAATGCACTTATTAATGTATTTCCTGGAGTAGAGTTACTTAAATATGAAATGGAAATGTTCAGTTTGCATTACATGGGGGGAAGGAGGAGGAGGAGAAGAAGAATGTTTAATGTTTAATGTTTGAAAATAAATGTGCTAGACATCAGAGGTCATATAGCACTATGGTAAAGTATTGTGTTGGAAAGGGTAAAGGAGACTTAAAGATTATGATAAAATGTGTTAGATGACAAGGCGTGAACGATCAGAGCGACTGCTAAAGGTAACCTTGCCTACATGTTTAAGAACATTATAGGATAATATGGTAGTGAAAAGGGGAATAGGGGTGTAAGTGAACAAGAGCAGAAATTAGTATTAAGGAGAGGGTAGGGCGATTGAGTGAATTATTGTGTATCTTCACTGGGGAAGGTATTGGAAAAATGTTCAAGGAAGAAAAAGATAGCTGTTGAACAGTAAGAGAAAAATCCGGGGAGAGGGGATGGTGTTAAATATCAAAGATTAGAGGGTATTACAGGACAGTATGGTAATGAAGAGGGAAAGGAGGGAAGTAAATGAAGTAGAGCAGTGGTTAATAAATGGGAAAGGTTAAGGAGGTAGATCGATTAAATGAATCGCATTGTATCTGTGACTGGGGAAGGCATAGGGATAATAGGTGATAACGTTATATATGGTGGTATTAGTAGTAGGGGATTAGGTATCTGAGGGTTGAGATAAAGGATCAGGAGTAGATGAAGGAGTAGTGACTGGGGATTTGATAGGGACAGTGGGGTCTGGGAAGGATACTGTGATAAAAGAGATTTACATGTATATCCAGGAGGGAGTGGGAAGGATGGGGTTTTGGGGGAGGTTAGGTTTGGGTGGTATGGATGGTATGGGTGGTTTGGGGTGTTGAGAGGAGGAGGTATTTTGGGAAGGGTTGGGGGAATATAAGGGGGTAGAGCAACTGATTGAATTGCAGTGTATCTGTGACTGGGAAGGAGTAGGAACACTGATCAAGGAAAACAGAGGTGGCTGTTGCAGAAGTAGGAGGAGAAGAATCCAGGGGTTGAGAAAGGGAGACTGGGGAAGGTGGTCAAGCACTAGGAAAAATGTTTGGAGAGGAGGGATATGGAGAAGGACACTGTTGTGATAGAGAGGATTCGTGTATGTATTCAAGTGGTAGAGAGGGTGAGGTATGTTGGTAGGGTGTAGGAGAAAGGGGGGTGGAGGGAACTTGGGAAGGAGGAGGATGAATATCTGGAAATACTTTAAATGTAGCAGGTGTAGGAACAGAGGGATTGGGGGTGGATGAGGGAGCAGTGTTCCCTTGGGTCATCTTTAGGAAGTTTTGGATGTCTTCAAGGGTTTCTGGAGGGGAATTTGGTATAGTGGACTAAGGAACAAAGGTTATCTTATAAGGAGGAGAAGAGGAGATGGATATCTGAGGAACAGATGAAGAGGAAGGTGTAGAAGAAGAGAATGTAGTAGGAGAGTGTGGAGTGGAACATATAAGTTGTCTAGTACGACAACTAAAGTGAGGAGAAGAGGTAGGTATCCGTGAAGTGGTAGAGATTGGAGTATCTGGATTTAGGATGGAAAATGGATTTGACTGGTGGATAGGGCGAGTAGACATAGGACGTAGGTTTCGGGTATAGCTAAAAGATACCTGGGGGAGATGCATGTGTGTAGATGGTAGAGGACTGTTTTGGAATAAGTTGAGAGAGAAAAACCTCTTCATCGTACTTGCTGTCTGGCCTCACGTAGAGTGAGGCCTAGTTTAAATCTGAGGACTGCTACCTCACATTCAAACTTATAGGCAGGCAGCTCCTATAAACACATTATGAGAGTCTCCACAATTGGCACATGTATGTGACTGAGCAGAGCAATTTGAACAGTCATGACCAGGTTGGGCACATAGAGGGCAGCAGACTGTGGAGCGACAATGTTTGGCTGGGTGGCCAAAACGCCAACATTTTTGACACTGACGAGGAAGGGGTTGATATTGTCAGACATGATAAGACAATCCACCAAATATAAACCTCATGGGGGAGGTCTTGTCTATGGAAGCTAATCTTGGCTACCATAGGAGGAAGAGTGTAACACTGTACTGCCACTGCATCATATTCATCAAGGCAGGAAAGTGGGTCATTTTCACAGTCTGACCAGTCCTTGTTATACATGGGGCAAGCATTTGGGGAATAGAAATAGTTCCAGTACAAGTATTAAGAGTAGGGTGAGGTTCGGCAGGAACGGGTTTGCCAGTAAGGTCAGTTAGGGCAGATATGCACGAGCTTGAGCTTCAGATGTAACTGTGACAAGGCGTGAACGATCAGAGCGACTGCGAAAGGTAACCTTGCCTACTTGTTTCTGGAGGCACAGCTGAAAGAGAAGAGTATTCTCAGAATAGAGGGCTGTGGGGGAATCACAACGAATCAATCCCACTTGGCTGGGCCAAATAGAGTACCCAGAAGGTTTGCAGAGGTAGAGGTAGTAGAAGGACGAGGGCGAGAAGAAAATAGGGTGGTGTGAAGTGGAGTAGTTCTGGCGGGGGGGGGGCAATAAGGGTGAAGAGTAGTAATAAGGGAAGAGGGGGTTGACATTAAAGAGGGTTGTGCAGCAGGGGATGAAGAGGATAATGTTGGGGATGAGGAAACGGTATTTTCTAGGGTTGAGAGTAATAGCCTGGATGGGTGTTTCAGAATGGTTTGAGTTGTTTTAAACGTCGAAGAGGGGTATTAGCATCAGTGTGGTCAAAGGAGGGGCAGGGATAGGAAAATCATCAAATATTTGGTGAAGGGGCAAGCCTTAAGGCCTCTATTAAGGGTAAGGAATCTTCATTATTGGCCATGGTGGGCCTGAAAATTAAGCGGGATTAACGGTCCACCCCTCAGTGGCCAATGAGGAGTAAGAGCTAAACAATTACCGAGGGAATACAGTGTCCATGGCTCCCTGAGGCCGTTCATGACTGGCACGAAGTCAGCCTTTCATCCTTTCAACACGGCTCTCACATTTTAGGAATGGGATAGAGGAAGGGGTAAGGAAGGCAAGGAAAAAAGGAAAGATGGAGGAGTAAAGTCCATGCAAAATAAGTTGAGTCGGGTGCTGAGGCCCAAGAAAGGGATGGTCCCTATATTGGGCCTCAGTCTCCGTCTCCTAAGCCCCCCCACGACAACAACAGGCAAGGAATTGGGGTGGGGGGAGAATAAGAAGAAGAACGGGTTGTGGGAGAACATGGTTAGATGGTGAGTGTTAGGTGCTTTACTGCCATTACCATCACTATAATCACCATCACCACCACCATTAATATTGTCGTTGTTATGCGAAAGAGAAGTAATTAGTGTATGGGTTGCTAGGGTGTCCACTTGTTTGTTTGCTCTCTCTCTCTCTCTCTCTCTCTCTCTCTCTCTCTCTCTCTCTCTCTCTCTCTCTCTTCTCTCTCTCTCTCTCTCTCTCTCTCTCTCTCTCTCTCTCTCTCTCTCATGTGTGTGTGTGAGTGTGAGTGTGTGTTAGACCGGCAGCCCAGCGACACAGGGTTAAACGAACTAGATACCAATGTCCGAGCATATGATTATTTTGTGGGTTACCTGGGAACCCCCATAAGAGGCGAAAATATGGGTCTGACATAGATGACCGAGGTACCACTTGATATCACATCTAATGTTTATTTATCATCAAATCTCCATCAACAGTACAAACGACAAACTTTTTGGGGGGTGGGAAGGGCCTGCCAGACCCCCCCCCCCAAAAAAAAAAGGCTTCAAAATTAGGCTAGCATAGATGAACAAGGTACTGGTCAAAATTAATGCCAAATGGACATGTTTAGTGTACAAAGTCTAGAAAGGTTTACTCCAGAAATATCGGATGATGGACTATCGGCACCAGACACCCCCAAATATGGACCGTCGACCCCTGGGGCTCATTTAGCCTAGCCTAGATATTGGAGGTACCAGCTGCAATCAAGTTTATATGGTGAATGACATCCTAGAGAAATGAAATTGACCAACTCCAGATGTGCTGATGCGTGGGTGGGCCCTACCAGACCCCCAAACTGGACCCACTGCCCCATCTAGGCTACCCTAGATATTGGAGGTACCAGCTGCAATCAGGTTTATATGATAAATGACACCCATAGCCAGAAAATAACCAAATCCAGACACATTAACGAGTGGATGGGACTTAATAGACCCCCAAATAGGACCCTTGTCCAATTTTCTTTAGATCTATAAGCAAGACATCCATACATGTATGTGTATTAGAGAGAAAATACAGGAAAATATCGAGTGAGCAGGACCAACCAATACCCTGAATATGCAGCAAGAAATACTTACTGACTAGTCTGTTATACCCGGTACTCTACTAATACTACACTAATGCCTGATTTACAGATAGCTTCAACGAGCAAGGACCTTCCTTCAGACGAGCAAATGGAGCTTTTGATTACCCAAGAACACAACCATCTGATAAATGATTGCCATCATCAACAACTTGATATCATTTAACTTTAAACTAACAAATAGAAAAGAAACTGCAATGAAAACATCACTCTCACGACAGTAATGATTGCACAACTTGAAAACTTTGAACTAAAACTGACAAATAGAATAGAAACCAGTGCAAACATCACTCTCTGTCCTACTAGTAATGACTGCACAACTTAAAAACTTTTTTTTTTAAGCATCACTCTCGCGATTATCATTTGACAGGGCCATCAGAGTGTACTCGGTTAGATCAGTAATGTGCCCTCTATTTCAGTCACCTGACATTCTCATTAGTCTTCTTCTCATATTTGAATATTTCACAATTCCCGTTCCATCTCTCTCTCTCTCTCTCTCTCTCTTCTCTCTCTCTCTCTCTCTCTCTCTCTCCCCCCCCCTCTCTCTCTCTCTCTCTCTCTCTCTCTCTCTCTCTCTCTCTCTCTCTCTCTCTCTCTCTCTCTCTCTCTCTCTCTCTCTCTCTCTCTCATTCTCTCTCTCTCTCTCTCTCTCTCTTCTCTCTCTCTCTCTCTCTCTCTTCTCTCTCTCTCTCTCTCTCTCTCTCTCTCTCTCTTCTCTCTCTCTCTCTCTCTCTCTCTCTCTCTCTCTCTCTCTCTCTCATCTCTCTCACTCTCTCTCTCTCTCTCTCTCTCTCTCTCTCTCTCTCTCTCTCTCTCTCTCTCTCTCTCTCTCTCCTACTCTATCCTTTTATCCTTTTTCGTCTTCATCACTCATCTCCCTCATACACTCTCAGCTCCCTTTATCCTTATAAGAGGACCACACTGCCCCGCCCTGCAATAATGAGCTGAGTTTGCCCGACTGAGAAAATTGATACACGTTTAAAGCCTTCCCCTTCCTCCCCCCCCCCCAACAACCCCTCGGCGACCTAGTACCACTCCCTCTTACTTCCCTCTCATTTTCCCATTCCCCTCTCCTTCCCCTTCCTCCCCATCCTCCCCAACAACCCCTGCTCAACATCCCCTCGGCGACCTAGTACCACTCCCTCTTACTCCCCTCTCATTTTCCCATTCCCCTCTCCCTCTCTCCTTCCCCTTCTGCCTACAGCCAGCCACATCCCTTTCCCTTCTTCTTCTCCGTACCCTTTCTCCCCCACTCTTTCCAATCCCCTTCCCCTATTCCTCTCCCAGCACACCCCCTCCTCCTCCCCTACTCCACACACCATCCACCTTACCCTTCCTACCCCCTCCCCTCCCCTCCTCCCTGTAGCTGCAACGAATCACCAAGGCACTTAACATCACACTCATTCTACAGTAATAAAATGAACACTAAATTAAAACTGGAAATTAAGAGACAGGCAGGTACAATCATGTGTAAATAGTGTGTGTCAATTAAAACGCCAAATGAATGTGGAAAAAAAGGAAGACAACGAGAGAAATCGAGGGAGTAACAGCGAGGAAACTGAGAGAGAGAGAGAGAGAGAGAGAGAGAGAGAGAGAGAGAGAGAGAGAGAGAGAGAGAGAGAGAGAGAGAGAGAGAGAGAGAGAGATCCCGAAAAGAAGATGGTGAGTCCATAAAGAAACTGAGAGAACAATAGAAAAAGGAAAACAAAATCGAGAAAATAATTAAAAAAAAAGAAAGAGAAAGAAAGTAAAACAAGAACAAAAGAGAGACAAAAAATACAGCGAGAAAGAGAACGCCCCCCCCCAAAAAAAAAAAAAAAAAACGAAAAAGGGGAAGGAGGAAATTGAAAGAAAGAGAGCCAGAGAGCATCCGACACTAATAAGGACCCCCCCCCCAATCCCTTGCCCGTTGTTGTCGGTGGGGGGGGGGGCTTAGGAGACGGAAACTGAGACCCAATGCAGGGATCTCTCCCATGCCTAGGCCCTCAACCCTCGACTCGACTAATTTTGCATGGTCTTTTCCCCCTCCAGCTCCTTGTTTCCGTCCCTTCTCCAATCCCTTCTACTATCTACTTCCTAAGATGTGAGAGCCGTGCTGAGAGGATGAAAGGCTGACCTTGTGCCAGTCCTGAACGGCCTGCGGGGACCATGGGCACGGTACTCCCCTGATTTAATTGTCTAGCCTTTACCCCCTCCAGGGCACTGGGGGTGGACTGCTTATGTCCCTTTACATAATCAAGGCTACCCATGGCCAGTAAAGAAGATGTAATACCCGTATTAGGGGCAATGAGGCTTGCCCCTTCACCAAATAGCCCCACCGGCTCCGCGACCCCAGGCTCTCCTTTGACCACGACTCTGAACTGAAACTACTATCCACTACACAATGCCTACTAGTGCATTACCCACCCAAGCAGAGTCTCAATCTCCAGAAGACATTCCTGCCCTCCCAGCTTCCTCAAATTCATCAACTCTACCCCTACAACCTTCTTCATCAAACACCCCAACCTCCCTTATCACTACCTTATAGCCTTATTCTCCATCTCTCCGTAATACTCCCAGAGGTCATCGAAAGAAACCCATCAACATTGCCAAAATTACTTTCAGTACACATGACCTTCCCTTTCGTATCTACATTGGTGGACAATCCCTCTCTGTTCGACCATACCAACCTCCTTCCCGTCAATGTCAAAATTGTTGGCTATTTGGACATCCTGCCAAACACTGCCGCTCCACAGACCGATGCCCCCTCTGTGCCCAACCCGGTCATAACAGATCAAACTGCCCTGCACAAACACGCACATGTACTAACTGCGGCGACCCCCATAATGTTATTTTATAGAGGCTGTCCCATTTACAAAGTTCGAGTCTGAGATGAAGCAGCTCGCAGATA
>NW_020872573.1:115326-117826 GCF_003789085.1 Penaeus vannamei
ATTGGAATCCCTTTGCCATGGCTATTTGCACAGGGAAAAGCCAGTATGGAGATGAGCGCGAAAAGATACCGCTAAAACATTTCTAAAAGCGATGAAAATATGCAGTCTTCAACCTGCGTGACAGCTCCACAAAGAGAGAATAATAGATCTGATTACAAGTTGAAGGCAGTCGGGAAAAAGCCTCTTGGGGAAAAGTTACGCCGCGCTGCAGACTTGAGATCACGCGTAAGGAACGTTTCCACAAAATCTCGCGCAAGAAAGACCTGGAGATCCCGAGGAAGCCTGAGGGGCCGCCGCGAGAGCGAAGCAATATGCTCGAGATATACATACATGTATATTTATCAGCTTTCTTTCTCAAGTGTGTTTCCTTACATGAGAGACAGTGGGAGGGGGGGGGGGAGGGAGGGAGATGCACAGAGGAAGGGAAGAAAAATAAGAGAGTTGGGAAAAAGGGAGCGAAAGAAAAGGGACAGAAAAAATTAAACTATGCATGAATACGTGTGTGAGGCTCTGCGTGTTTACACACAAGCACACAAATTATATATATATATATATATATATATATATATATATATATATATATATATATATATATATATATATATATATATATATATAGTATATATATATATATATATATATATATATATATATATATATATATATATATATATATATATATATATATTATATATATATATATATATATATATATATATATATATATTATATATATATATATATATATATATATATATATATATAATATATATATATATATGTATATATATATATATATATATATATATATATATATATATATATATAATATGTATATGTATGTATGTATATATATAATTATATATTTATACATCTATATACACACATATATATATATATATATATAATATATATATATATATATATATATATATATATATATATATATATATATATATATATATATATATATATAGCATATATATATATATATATATATATATATATATATATATATATATATATATATATATATATATATATATATATATATACATATATGTATATATTATACATATCTTATATATCGGATTGGACTAAAAATATGAAAAAAACTCTACGGATCAAGCAACCCATGTTTAATACTATTATACATATATTGGGTCGGTGACCCCACATTATCAAGGGAACAAAAGCGCGTTCAGGAGCTTCTTAATATCACAGGCAGGAGGACAATACCCGTGACAGCGTCATACAATTTCTTTGGGCTAACAAAAATCTACGGGAATTAAAAACTCAAATTAGAAATGAACACTTTGAACAGTTCCTACAAAGCATTTACAATAACACTTCAATATCTGAGGTCTGGAAGGAAAAAAATTATCGTCTTTTAGCCAAACCGACTAATTCTCCACAGTTTCATAATCCTCTTGCACAGGCAGATATGCTCCTTAGTCAGTGTGCTGGAGCGTCCAGATGAGCTCACTTCCCACAAATATTCAGAATCACCTTAATCAGTCTAAAGTTGCACGGAAATTCGCTATAGAGATTGGATGTTCTGATTCCGACATTTCTGACTCTTCTGAGATTAGTGAGTGGGAATTGAACAATGCAATAAGCAAAGGCAAGGCGCCGCCCCTGGTGAAGATGGAATTACCTATAGCGTCCTTCGCCTTATAGCACAGGTACTTGGTAATCCCCTTTTGCACCTGCACAGTCTTAGCATGTCACAAGGTATTCTACCTGACATTGGATGCGCAGTCTAATCATCCCTATACCGAAACCAAACACTGATAAACACCGTCCAATTTCACTAACCTCATGTTTATGCAAAGTCCTAGAAAGGATAATTTTAAACAGACTCAGGTACAGATTACAAAGTAAATTATCTCACAGACTGTACGGATTCTTACCGGGACGTAGTACACAATATTGGTTTGCAGAGTATTTTTCAAGCTCTAATCCAGGGAAGCACACTGTTTTTCTTGATCTTAAGTCAGCTTTTGACATTGCAAACAGAGAAGTTATTCTAGAACAATTGGCAAGCTTTGGCATACGAGGCAAATTATTGAGCTGGATTAGAATGTATCTTTCTAGCAGATCCGCAAGTGTCTTGTTCAGGGGAGTGAGGAGTTCCACCTCACAGCCCTTTGAACTTGGGACGCCACAGGGAGGAGTTCTCAGCCCTACGCTGTTCAATGTCCTTATGCACAGATTGGTGACAGATATTCCACTTGGGGATGGGGAATCTATTATATGTTATGCTGATGACATATGTGTCAGAGCATCATCATATGAAAGAATGCAAAGAATTCTCGACGAACTCACAACAAGGGCACATGAGTGTGGATTAGTCATCTCTGCTGAAAAAACAATGGCTCTCAACCCAGGTGTTATATCCCCACCCACGTTTCACATAGGAAACCAGGAGCTTGGTATGTGTCATAAGTATAAATATCTCGGGGTGAACGTAAATGATGCAGACCTGATCGCTTCTCTG
>NW_020872573.1:145326-147826 GCF_003789085.1 Penaeus vannamei
AAACAACTCCTACCCCCATAACACTCCCTTTTCTACTAATCTCTGCTCTAGTTCACTTACTCCCCTTTCCCTTTTCACTACCATACTATCCTATAACATTCTCAGATCTTTAACATCTAACACATTTTATCCTGCTCTTGAACTCTTTTCCCTTCCTGAAACAGTACTTTACCATAGTGCTACATGACCTTTGATGTCTAGCACATTTATTTGTTTCAAACATTAATAATAAACAGTTCTACCGCCACTCCCTCTTTCCCCCCGTCATTCTTTCTCCAGTCTAAATCCAGATACTCTAATCTCTGCTGCTTTCCCGATGCTGCTCTCTCATCCACCTTCCAGTCTCTCTGTAGCTCGTAATTGAGTATTATTTGTTATATCATGAAAAATGCATTTAAAACATTTCCGAAAACTTTTGCAGCGTGAGCATACAAGTGCCCTGCGTCACCCAGATGGAATGGTTTGCCGTAGTCAGCCTCCTCCCAATCTGCCCCCTGGTGTCAGTCATAAGTTGTCTGCCAATTATTACTACACACGAGATGGTCGGCGTGATGTTGTCCCAGCCCAGACTGTGGCAGTGAATTCCTCCACTGCTCCAACACGCCTTATTTCTGCTGGTGCAGAGTAAGTATCTGTTTTCAGTGAATTTTGAATAGTGGAAATAAGAAAGTGTCTTTTTTTTTTCTCCATTCACTTTTTTCTTCTTTTTCATATTAAAACTTTATTTAGAAGATTAGAAAAATAATCTTATAAAAGTTAACATCAAATTTGTTTGAAAAACTATTGCTTTGACTCAAAATTGCATTCATTTGCAAGAAATAACCTCTATTTCTTTAAGTACTGGTCTACTCTCCCATCCGTTACAGAAGTGAAGCTGCAGTTGCTGTAGCTGTAAAGACACCAAAAACCCCAGGCAGTAACTACAACTACGATAGTGGCTATAACTAAAACAGCATTTTTTCATTGATGCCATGGATGTTGATGTACAGATATATGATTGTAAATTATGAATAAATAGCTTTCTAGGATTTGTATTGTATAATTACCTCTTATTCAAACACAAATTGCAACAATTCATAATTTTATTTTTTGAATACAAAAATAGAGGTAAATACATTCAGTTAATCAGGCTTCAAATCAAAACAATAAATAAAATTATCTCTACTACAAATATATACTTTATTCCTATGTACTACAGGTGATGAAAACAAATCTCCTGGTAATTTTATTTCAGTTCCCGTTGATGGTGTGAAAGAAGTTTTGTCAGTAGGACACAGCTCCGGTTTACACTCTGAATTTCCAGCATTCATACTGACTATATTTACAAGGCCAGAAGTTTCACATATAACAGATATTATATGATTATTATTAGCAATATACAGAAATGGAGTTGCATATACTGGTGACTTACCACAATATACGGACATCTTCTCTCCTCTACTATTAAGAAAATATACATTATTATTATGACAACCAATGGCTATTACTTCCTCTCCACTCTGTAACTTTAATACAAAAGGTGAAGAGAAAATGTTACTTCCGACCTCATATTTCCATAGCCTACATCCTGTAAATGAGTACCCAAATATATTACCAATAACATTTCCAAGTACAATACCTTCAGAGTATTTTGCTGGTGAACTAAACACTGGCTTACCAACATGATCCTTCCATACTTCAACTCCAGAGTTTATATCAACTCCAGCAATAGCACCATCCAGAGTTGCTACACATACTATGTTATCACAAACACACGGAGAAGAAAATATGCTCCCCGTGGAAATTTCATTTTTCCAAACTAATTTTCCGTCTTTGTTCAAGCAATAAAGGTTTTTATCATGAGAACCAAAAATCACATAACCTGTACTATAATCTACTTCTGGGGAACTTTTAATTACATCCCCGGTTTTATACTTCCAAGATATATGCCCATCATCGATACTAATACAATAAAGATCTCCGCTATAACATCCAACATAAACAAATCTACCGTCTTGTGACACGTTGGGTGATGATTCAATACGATCAGCAAGGGTAATTGTCCAATATTCACAACCAGTTAAAGCATCAACACAAGTAAATCTATGGGAGTGTGACCCAACAAACAAATAAACTTTATCGTTATTATATTCAACAATTATTGGTGATGAATCTATACACTTTCCCAGATCATATTTCCATGAGAGTTCTGCTTGTTGTGGTGATAAAAGATCAACTTCAAAATTTCCATATTTATAAAAACCTCTCCTTGAGACAACATATGTCTTTGTAGCTCTGTCTTCTTGAATCTTAGTTTTAGTGTTTAAAACAATATCCCTATCTGATATACCTGACGGCTGTCCAGATTGAGACTCATTTTTAAGATCAGCTTTTCTTAGTCTCTTCCTAGGATAAAAGGTCTTTTTGTTTTCTGTATGGTAGTAATGTGTTAAAAGTTCAAGAGTGTTCTCAAAATTACTGTTCAGAATTACATCAAGAAGCTCTGGCACTTCATAAGTAA
>NW_020872573.1:172831-185331 GCF_003789085.1 Penaeus vannamei
ATCAGTCACCCCTCAAGCCAAATTTTTTCATGGTATGATGATCCAGATCCTTGGGGTTAAAGCTTCATCTTAGCCTCTTTGCCTAAAAAAAAGTTAATGTTGCAGTCAAGAGCAAGAGAGAGGGTAAATTAATATTTTCTTGCACTTCAAATTTTTCCCTTAAGCAGTTGACTCCATGCACCTGATTTGGCCGTAATTTGGTATCGTGCTTGGAGATCCTATCATGAATGGGTAAAAAGTAAAAGTAAAGATTTTCTGACATTTGTATATGCAGGCAGAAGAAATGTAATTCTTAAATTGATATTAATTTTCTAACATGTTTGTCATATATGCAGGCATAAGAAGTTAAATTTATGTTCATTTGCACTTTGTAACCTTTTTTGAATCTGCTCAGTCAAAAATGAGCCATGAGCAATATCCATGTGCCAGGCTGACAAAAATTGCAACATTATGTCCACTTCCAAAAAACATCTGTGTATTAATTAATTGAAGTCAATATAATATATGTCCTCTTTTTCAGGGGGAAGTATATTCACTACATATGTATATGAATTGCATTGGCTTGTTCCACATGTTATTAATCTCTTGTGTGCCAAACTGTCTTTTTATGGTGCTATACTTTTTAGAATTGGTAAACTTTTTGGTAGTGTTTCATACAGGCTCTACTCTTCTGTGGTCAGTTACAGCACAGTGATGTTAACCATTTGCTACAAAACAGTTAATGAAAAAAATTACTAAAGTGCATCATTTGAAGATTAGGTTTGCTTATATTTAATACGTTATCTGCATTGCAATGTAATTAATTAGACTGAGGTAAGATCAAGATCATGTACTTTTAAACAGAATAGAAGCATGTAAAGTAGATCCAGCTGTGATGCAGTTTCCCATATTATGAGTTGATGTTAACAGCTCTATTTGTCATTTCGTTACAGTAGAATCCAGGCCATTTTCTGTCATTACCAATAGTTAACCTAGCTACTGAAAGAGGTCTGTTTACATTGGTTTACTTTGGTCTGCTAGTCACAAGACAAGTTGTTTTTTCAGTGTTGTAATTGTATTTTCTTGCCATTCAAATAAAAACTTCATATGGTTGCTTAAAAAAAAAATTCACAAAGGTAGAAGTCATCAGAACCAGTTTATTGCCAACTGACATTCACCTACTTTTAAATTGGAGAAATTAAGAAATAGCCGATACCTTGGACACAGCTGGGGAAAAAATCGGTGAGATGAGTCATTGTTGATAGTGTTACCAGCCTCACTATAATGGATTGGCAGTAGTATGATTTTCAGTGGTTATTGCACATCATTAGTGCAATAAAGAGTCATTTATGGGAAAATTATGGATGGTTGCTTGCTTACCATTGAAGACATCTTTTTGTGTTGAGAAGATAAAGGAAATTTGCTACTTTTTGGCAGCCCAGCTAAGCTGCTTTATCAGCAGTGTAATGCCACTTTACTGCTGTTAATACAATTTGTCCACACATTCCTCGAGGTCAGCAGATCTTTATTACCACATTGAGTGGCCTGGCAGTCTTGTATGTGTAATTCAGCAGCCATGGATGTACTGACTTTAGGTTGACTGTCATAGGCTCTCCAGTGGAATGTCAGTTTTAAGTA
This sequence comes from Penaeus vannamei, assembly GCF_003789085.1. NCBI lineage: Eukaryota > Metazoa > Arthropoda > Malacostraca > Decapoda > Penaeidae > Penaeus > Penaeus vannamei. The sequence goes on from NW_020872573.1 coordinate 174,449, forward strand.
AACGTATTGTGTATGGATCTCCGTGGTGATTAAAGAAATCTTCTTTTTCATAAGTGCTGTACCTGCACTAGTGGAACCTTTCACAATTGGTAATTCACTTTTTGATAGCATTTAATATACAAGTATCCCTTTCTCTAATTAGGAATTGAACTAGATGACAGAATAAGATATGAAATATGAAACATGCAAAAAGAAATGTGTAAATAATTTTAAGAAAGTATACTTTTATCTTCCATGCTTTTTTTTTTTGTTGTTGTTGCCAAATGATTCCATATCTGTATAGTATTTCATGAGATCCTGTATGCATAGCTTAATATAAAAACTGGTTTCATAATGCTATAGATAAATCTTTTACAGACTTTCATTCTGATACCTTAGGGAAATATTTACATATTTATCTGCAAATGGATACTAGTTGAAACAAAATTTGAATGAAAACATACCAACTCTAAAACACACCCACACACACACACTCTCCTCTTCTCTCTCCTCTCTCCTCTCTCTACTCCACTCTCCTCTCTCCACTCCACTCTCCTCTCTCCACTTCCACTCTCACTCTCTCCTCTCTCCCTCTCCTCTCTCCTCTCTCTCTCTCCTCTCACTCCACTCTCCTCTCTCCACTCTCCACTCTCCTCTCTCCACTCCACTCCTCTCTCTCTCTCCTCTCTCCTCTCTCCTCCTCTCTCCTCCTCTCACTCTCACTCTCCCTCTCTCTCTCTCCACTCTCCACTCTCCACTCTCACTCTCCACTCACTCTCCCTCTCTCCTCTCTCCTCTCTCTCTCCTCCTCTCCTCTCCCTCTCTCCTCTCTCCTCTCTCCTCTCTCCTCTCTCTCCTCTCTCCTCTCTCCTCTCTCCTCTCTCTCTCTCTCTCTCTCCTCTCTCTCTCTCTCTCTCTCTCTCTCTCTCTCTCTCTCTCTCTCTCTCTCTCTCTCTCTCTCTCTCTCTCTCCTCTCTCTCTCTCTCACTCACTCACTCCTCTCACTCACTCACTCACTCACTCACTCACTCTCTCTCTCTCTTCTCTCTCTCTCTCTCCTCTCTCTCTCTTCTCTCTCTCCTCTCTCTCTCCTCTCTCTCTCTCTCTCTCTCTCTCTTCTCTCTCTCTCTCTCTCTCTCTCTCTCAAGCAAAAAAATGTTAAGTTAGAGCCTCATTCTATTACATAATGAGTATTCACATTTGTGAATCCATTTATTAGAAATCATATCTGGTGATTGTTATAGGTCACGGGATCGTTCAAGTACGAAGAGAAGGAGAGGGTCACGCCGGTCTCGCTCCCGTTCTCGCTCCAGGTCGAGGTAACCCAGGTTGAAAGGATCACAAGTTTCTTTTTAGGTGATGGAGGTGCAAGATCATATTCTCTCTTCTGTAAACTTTATGGCCAGTATTATTTTATGATTGCAAGTAAGATATTTCAAAATTGTCTTTACTTTTTTTTTCTTTCTCTCCATTGTACATTGCTATTCATATGTTGATCAGAATATTCCCAGTCTCCACCACCTACATTCCATTGCTATGAATTTGATCAAATCATAGTTATTCAAGCTTTTCATTGTTAAAATATGAGTGGTCTTGCATGAATGAATCAGTGAGCTTGTGAAGTTGTGACGGTTTACATGAAAAGCATATGGTTAACCATATGCAAGTTATGCATTTACACTCACTCACTTGCCCACACACACATCTCTGTGCCCCCCCCCCCAACACCACACACACATACACATTCTCTCTTTCTCACATCCATACACACACACACACACACACACACACACACACACACACACACACACACACACACACACACACACACACACACACACATCACACACACACACACACACACACACACACACACACACATATATATATATGTATATATATATCACATGCACATGCACATTCTCTTTTTTCCACATTTATACACACACACATACACCTAACTCACTCACTCACTCACTCACTCACTCACTCACTCACTCACACTCACTCACTCACTCACTCACTCACTCACTCACACTCACACACACACACACACACACACACACACACACACACACACACACACACACACACACACACACACACACACATTATGGACATGCACATTCTCTTTTTTCACATGTATACACACATACACACCAACTCACTCACTCACTCACTCATATTCTCACTCTCTCACACACTTAGGTATACTGACATGTACGTGCACACATGTGTATACCTACATATAAAAATGCACCCACACAGGCACACTTCAGAATGAACACAGACTTTTGCAGAAATGCTTACACAGTCACCTAAGATATGTATTGAATTTGTTAAAATGATTTTATTTTTTTATAGGAATATTGTGTTTAATTATTTTAAGGTCAAAGAAATTATTTTTTCTACCACATGCTATTTCCATAAATACCATAATAGGTCTGTCTTCATGTTTTTAGAAATGAATATATGTATTACAGTAGAGAGAGAATTAAACCTCTACATAATTATGAAGTTGCATATGCTTTAAATCATTTTTGAAATTGTATTAAGAAAGTGTTGCAGTGAACACCAAATTCAAATTAATTGATTGGGAATGCAAGAAAGGCTTGACATCTTATTTTTATTTCTCTGTTCATTGATTACTATAATGGGCTTTTTCCTTTTATAGTTTTTAGAAATGGTGGAACCACCAAAGGAATATCTGTGTAAATATATTTTCCCTTTGTCTCTTTTGTATCATTTCAGGTGTAAGAAGCTGAAAGCCATTGCAACAGGGAAAGAACTTCCTTGCTTTGAAATTAATAAGTGTTTATGTTCTGGAAATGTTTTTTCTTTCAGATCCTATTCCAGGGACCGCAAGCATACAAGGAAGTAGGAACGAACCATTGCCGGAGATAATGTATAAAGATGGCTTCATTCATGCTCATGCCAGGCCAAAGCTTGCTGCCCTAAATGCTTTCATTATGCAAGTGCATAGTAGAAGTAAGACACATGCTTACTTGAGAAACAATATTTTATCTGAACTTACTCCCGATGCTGAGTGTTCCCAATAGTAAGTATGATTATGAGTATTTTTTTTTCCCTCTCTCTCTATTATTATTATTATTATTATTATTGTTATTATTATTATTGTTATTATTATTATTATTATTATTATTATTATTATTATTATTATTGTTGTTGTTGTTGTTCTTTATTTTATTTTTGTTTATTTATTACAGTTATTGATGGAGTATCTTATTTTATTTTTTTTATTTTTGGTATTCTGTGAACTTGAAGTTGAGTTTAAGATACTTTGAAATGACTGAAGCATTAATGTGTTCTACTATGATTTTATTATTATTATTATTATTATTGTTGTAATAATCATATGAAAGAAGATTAACAACTCTCCTGGGACTGAAGATAGCTTTGGACATCATGGGAAAAATATTAATACACATAGAGTTGTCGTTTGAAGTACCTTACCAGCCAACTTCAGTGCATTGTTTTCTGCATTTTGTTTCTCAGATTTGTTTTTAATGCTAACATGAAAGTTAGAATTTGAAAATGAGCTCAAAGTCAGCTCTCTATAATAAACAGCAAATATACAAAAGGTAAAGATAAAATTTAATTGTTCATGTCAGAGAGAAACAAGAGAGTAAGCTCTGTGAAGGGGTTGACAAAATATTTTTCAAACCAAAAAGTATTGGTGCAAATCAGTCCTGTATGTTCAAATGAGTCAGCTATCAGTTGAATATTGTATTGGAATTACTGAAATGTAAGACCTCAGAAAAGAGAGTGAATCAGATTTGCACAGATACAAAGTTGACTCTTGCATTGCTTGTTGTGGGGAGGGAGGGATATTAACACACACAGTGGCACACAAAAAGACATCTGACATGGACAGAATGAGAGGCATAGGCACAGAAAGTAGGAGTTAACAGTAAATCCAGAGAAGCATACATCTAAATATGCTCATTTTATATAAAGAAGAAAACAGCAACAATAGAAAGATGTATGTTTGTTTGAAACATTTCCCAATTTTTGTGACAGATAGTATGAACATAGATTTGGAAATATATCTCATATTTGCTGTGTGCAGATCTGGATTGTTTTCAATTGGTTACTTTTGATTTCAATCCATGTTGCCCCAAGGGAACAGCAAGCAGGTTTTCTTTATTAGTATGTAAGAGATGTGTCTACATGTAAGAGGTAGTCACAGTGAAGTCAGTTTATTATGTGAAAAGTTTTTGAGCATTGGAATATGGCATTATATTTAACTTGTCAAATAGATTTGGGAGCACAGACTTCTGAATTTGTAAGGTAGAATATTAAAATTAGCATTTCTTGTAATTTTGTTGTCTTTTGTGCGACAGTCAGTGTACATGGTAAACTTGTCATTGCTTTTTTCTATACATATATATATATATATAATCTGTGTGCATAATGTACAGTGATATTGGACCTTCCAGTGGCCTTTGCTTTGAGTAAGATTGTATTGAGATCATTTTCCTTTTTGTTATAGTACATTTAAGCTGACTTCTTTATCAAAATTCTTTGACATAATAGATTCAAGTTGTTTTATTATTTGTTTAGAGTTTGATGTTGACTTCCCCTGTTATAGCCAGTGAATATCTACATTGAGATGTAAATGATTACATTTGAGAACGTTCATTAAAGTTTGATGGTGGAAGTATGCATATTGTGGTAGCATATTGTTGGTATTAACTTATGCTCATGATTTTGGAAAAACTTATATTGATTTTTTTAAGCATTATGTTTGTATTGTAAATCTAGGAAGCAGATTGTAATATTTCCCTTATATATAGATAAGACAAAAAGTTACCATAATTAAAGGTAAATTATACTTAAAATTACATCTCATTTTTAAAGGTATGAATGTGAATTGTTGTCCACTATAAGTTGGCTCCTCTTTCGTTGAGTGATCATGCCAGTTTTTTGGTTCTACCGATATTTGTTTAGTATTGATTTTTTGTATTATGTACATATCAGGATGGATGATCATAAACTTTGCCAACCCTTGCAGTTCAAGTATGCAAAATAGACAATTGTGCTTTGGGTTACAAGTGAAATAGAGATACTGTCAATAACCAAATCCCAGAAATGTGATTTAGCTTGTAGAAAATGAGTGGTTTCACAAGTGTTCATAACTGTAAATTGTTAGAAATAAACCTCTCAAAGAGTTGGAAGTATTTGTCCCTAAAATAGACAGTTTTTTATTTTTGTGTCTCTTGTTATTAGAATACTTTTGGAGACCTCTGTTGTAAGGGTATACTGTAATAACATATCATATGTGTAAAAGACTAAGCTTGACACCCATACTGAATGATAACACCTGAAACATGCTGTTACTACTGCCTTTAGACTTGACCCATTATGTTGCTTTATGATTTGAGTGAAAGTAAATTTGTGATATTGCTAATGATTTATGATGACATGTAGTCAAAAGAACATACATATTGCACATGCATTGCATATTACAAATAACCTGATAGGGGGCGGTGATATTTGCATGAGAATTCATTTAATGTCCTTGTTTCTTGTAACTTGGGAAATGCTTTCACATAGATTCAAAGTTGGAAAAGCTCATTTCGAGTTGTATCTTTTGTGGGAAATAGCCTGAGTATTCTAAATTTCCTGTACTCCAAAAGATTTATTTTGTCTTTCAAAGAGTCCCCATATTTGCTACATGCAATGTTTCCCATCATAAGTCCCTTACACATTCTTAATTTTTTTGGTCCTCTTGTCTATATTTGTTTAATAGTGTTACATTTCTTACATTGAATGTAGAAGTTGCACAATTGAAGCATGTTTTGTACACATCTCAGTGCTTATATTCAGCAGTATATCCAAACAAATGCATTTGTAAGTTTCTAAATGTCCTTTAGTGGAGTTCGTAAGCTGTAAGTAAAGTCATCATGAGGTAAGATGGCCATGAAGCAGTTGTATACGGTGGGCAGAACTTGCAAAATATGTCATTTTATATGCATAGATATGTATTGCTGAATAAGATTTGTAGTTGAAATGTAAAGTTAATACAATGTGTTCTGTGGAAATATTCTCTCATTATAACCATATATACTTCAAATTATTTCATGAAAGCTGATAATGAGGAGTTATTACACGTCCTATGATTGTAGCAGTTTGACATTAGACTTGGAATTGGCTCTGTGCTGGACTTACTGTAACACAAGAAGTGTTCCCTTTTATTCACGAATTTGGAATAAATTAAGTGGTAATAAAGAGAAAGCAGTATATTAGAAAATAGAAAAGAAAAAAACGAAGGTCAGTATTCACAGTAGGTCTATGACTGTGATTTTGTCTCTGATTTGCCCTCGTGCCACATCTCAAAGTTGATGCTGGTAATAGAACAAACATCTGAATAGTTAGAGACCTTATTTTGATAATCTGTTGTAATAAAACAAGGTAAATATAACAATAAATCTTTCCTGTGTCATAACGGTAATTTTACACTTTTAGTATATCTGAATGCGATATGGCATCCCTACGTTTATTTTCATTCAGTCAGATGTTAAGGTGGGTGCTGCCATTTGTATTTAGTTTTTTTGATATAGCAATTAAGATGTAGCTGACCGCTTAATTAATTTGACGAGTCATCAAAGGTAGCCTAGGACTCTTTGTTTTTATTTTCCAAAGCTGAATAATCTTCAACCGAGACTCCCCACCCCCAATCCCTTGCTCTTGGGGGGCTTACGAGGACTGCGACCCAATGCTAGGGAACTCCCCTACCTTGGGCCTCAGCCCTTGACTCAACTAATTTTTCATGGTCTTTTCTCCCTCCTGCTCTTTTGTTTCCGTCCCTTCTCCACCCATTTCTACAATCCACTTCCTAAGGTGTAAGAGCTGTGGTGAAAGGATGAATGGCTGACTTTGTGCCAGTCCTGAACGGCCTAAGGGAACCATGGGCACGGTATTCCGGTTTTAGTTATCTAGCCCTTACCCCTCAAGGGGACCCTGATGGCTGGACTGTTTCTTTCTCCAGCATAGTCAAGGCTTCCCATGGCCAGTAATGAAGATGTAACACCCTTATTAGGGTCACTGAGGCTTGCTCTTTCATCAAATAGCCCCACCAATTCAAACTCTCCTGGTTCCCCGACCCCAAGGCTCTCCTTTGACCACAACTCTGAACACTGCAACTACTACCTTATTTAACCCTTAATACTTGTACAGGAAAACTCTCTATATCCCCAGCAAACTGCCCTATTGATACCAAAGATTGGTCAGATTGTGGTAAAGACTTATTCGCCTGCCTCAAGGACCGTGATGTGATATCAGTACAGTGCTACTCCATTCCTCCTAGAGGTCATCGTAAGATTCCCACAAACATAGTCAGAATTACTTTCCGTACAAATTAATTCCCATTAATATCTACATTGGTGGAGAATCCTTCCCTGTCCGACCATACCAACCATACAAAACTGTTGGCGCTTAGGACATCCTGCCAAATACTGCCGTTCCATAGCCCGATATCCCCTATGTGCCCAACTTGGGCACAACCGATCAAACTGTTCTGCACAATCACGTACATGTGCTAAGAGTGGCGGCATCCATAATGTATTTTATAGAGGCTGTCTCACCTACAAGTTTGAATCTGAGGTGGCAACTCTCAGATACAAACTTGGTCTCCGTGAAGCCAGACAGAAGCACGTCGACAAGGTTTCTCTCATACTCCCTACTCCAGTAATGTCACTCGCTCAACCCCTTCCACCCCTTCGCAAGATGTTCATACACCCTCCCCTGTACCTATTTCCCAATTCCACTTCTACCTCTACCTCCTGCTTTGTTTTTACACATCCCAATGTAATGTCCCTCTTTCAGTTCCACACATTCTGTTGTCCTGTCCACGCTTTGATACAACTCGCACCTCTGCTTTCCCCCCCACCTGTCCTCCCTTCACCGACCTCCCAACCTATCAGACATCCTTACAGAATCCCACTACTTTCTGCTTTGACCTGTTCTCCTTCCTCAGACGCATACATGTCCTTCACTTGATCAAATCCCTTACTAAACCCACACCCCATGCTCGTTTCCACCATTTCCTTTCCAAACTATTCCTCAGTCTCTTCTCCAGGTTTACCTACTCCTATCTCAATTCACTACATTCTCCCTTCTCCCATCTCCGACACCTTTCCTTAGGGGGCTTAGGAGACGGAGACAAACTCAATATAGAGGACCTTTAACTTCCCCTCTTATTTCAGGCTTACTATGGCCAGTAACGAAGACTTTGTACCCTTATTAGGGGCAATAAAGCTTGCCCCTCTTATCAAATTGCCTCCCTAAATATAACTCCTCAGTTTATCGACTCCTGACTCCCTTTTTATCACGGCTCAGACCACTGCTATTACGCCCCCTCGTCGACACTTGCTGTCAACTTAACCCATCCTGAATCACCTACCCAGGTAACTGAACCTCCAAAAGATACCCCTTAACCCATCCTGAAGCACCTACCCAGGTAACTGAACCTCCAAAAGATACCCCTCCCTCAACCGCAATATCCTTGATCCCATCTGCACAATTATCTCCATTTCATACATCATCCTCCCTTATTACAACTCCACAACCTTATTGAGCTCCATGCCACAGCACTATATCACTCCACACCACTCCCTCTTCCTTCCGCCCTCGCCCTTTTACAGTTCCCACCTCTACAACCCTCTTGAGTACTTTGGCCAAGCCAAGTGGGATCGATTTTTTGGGATTCCCGTAACAGCCCCGTACTCTGACAATACTCTACTTTACCAACAATGCCTCCAAAAACAAGTAAGCAGTCTCCTTTCGCAGCCGTGCTGATCGTTCACGCCTTGTCAGTTATATCTGAATCTTGAGCCCATGCACTACCCGGATTCACACCGCGAGCGAAGCAACGCTACACACGCGATGCAAAGCTACGTGGCTTTTAGTCGCCTCGTTTAATTTCAATAAAGAGGTACACCTTGTTGCATTCATGTATCGTATCGTTGTTTATCCATGTACCGGGATGCCACGCTCCCCGTCCACACGAGGGTTGGCGAGTTGTATATCATTCTGTGGTGCAGTGGATAATGGTTAATGGTTAAAGGCGAAATCAATGTGCTAGACCTCAAGGGTGATAGTTACTATGCGCCATCTATATAGAGTAATCTTAAAATGTTAAAGGTGGGTAAAGGAGTTGCTGTGTAAATGGGCTATTCTATGTCTAGGTAAGGGAATTACATAAGTGTTTTCCGTATCAGGTGTGGAATATAGAGGATGGAGGAGGGGTGTTGTAGAGGTGGAGGATGGGTAGTTAAGAATAGGGGAAGTGTTGTGTTATGAAGGAATAAGGAGGAGTAGTGTAGAGGAGTTTATGGGTCTAGGCGGAATTTTTTGTGTTGCAAGAGTTTATTCTATCTCTGAATAGAGCGGAATATCTTCCATAGTTACAATGGGTGGAGGAAGTGTGTACATTCTTAGAGGGAGATTTTAATAGTGTGCTAGGAATTGGTTTGGAAGTTTTGCCTTTTTTTTGGCAAGTTGGGTTTCGATGTTTAGGAGTGAGGACTGGATACCCATATATTATCACATCTTTGAGTAGCAGTCTTCACTCTTGACTCATTATCTTCTAAGATGACTTAGAAGAATAGGAAGTGCAGAACCATAAGATCAGTTAAATTGATAAGCTATAGCTTTCAGTTTCAAATATGACTTGTCGAGACGGGAACGATCGGTTCGGTATGAAGGATTGTCAGAGACATTGTTTGAAAGAGAAAGTGTTGCCTGAGTAAGGAGAAGGGGGGGGGAACGAAAATCGGTCCCATTGGCTGGGCTAAATAGAGTATTTAAGTATTTAGAGTTTGTGGGTGGTAGAAGGACGGGACGTGATTATTATTGAGGGTCGTACTATTATGGAGAGATTTCGAATAAGGCTGTAAGGCAGAGAGAGAGAGGGAGAGGGAGTGAGTGAGTGTGAGAGTGAGTGAGTGTATGTGAGTTAGTGTGAGCTCTCTCTGAAGTTGAGGAAGTTGGGAGAGTAGGAGTCTCCACTTGGGTGGATAATGCACTAGCAGGCATTGAGGAGTGGGTAGTTAGTGTTCAAAGTTGTGGTCAAAGGAAGCCTTTGATTGAGGCTATTTGATGAAGGGCAAGCCTCATTGCCTCTAATATGGGTATTACATCTTCATTACTGGCCATGGAAGCCTGACTATGTTGGGGAAATAAACAGTCCACCTCAGGGTTCCCTCTGAGGGGTAAGGTTAAACAACAAAACGGGAATACTGTGCCATGCCCTCAGGCCGTCCAGGACTGGCACAAGGTCAGCCTTTCATCCTTTCAGCACGGCTCTTACACCTTAGGAAGTAGATATTAGAAGGGACGGAAACATAAGGCTGAAAGGGGTAAAGACCATGCAAAATTAATTGAGTCGAGGGCTGAGGCCCTAGGCAGGGGAGACCCCTGCATTGGGTCTGTCTCCGTCTCCTAACCCCCCCCCCCCCCCCACGCAACAACGGGAGGGATTGGGGGATGTGACGGCAACGATGATACTGCTACACAGCATATACTATACATGGAAATGCAACAAGTGTGTACATGCCTTTAAGTGTTCACACCGGTTGCGAAGGTACGCGCGCTATGCTAGCTACGTTGCGTGTATGGCTTGATCAGTCATCGGGCCGGCGATTTATAAAATCATGCATGTATGCCCCTACTCCTACCCCAAATGAGTTGACAGTTCGTCACAGCTGCGACAAAGTCACATTGTATGTCCTCTATAGTCTGGGAGATAATCTGAAATGTTTAATTATTTTTAACTTCTTCCAGCTCATTAGATGGTGATATTCACCAAATTTTATCCTTAACAAATTTAATTTGTGAGCCCATTTCCTTTCTCTTTTATTACCCTTAGTGCTAGAGTTAGC
>NW_020872573.1:192831-195331 GCF_003789085.1 Penaeus vannamei
ATAAACACAAATTCTCAATAATAATTATTTCCATCCAATGTACTAACTCGAATTACCGAAACGAGAAGAAACACATGGAGAATTCGGAAATAATAAAGTTGTCGCTTTTACTAGGTATCCATCCATTCTTGATTTTGCCTTTTTTGGCCACTCTTTTTTTGAATTCAAGCAGTGGATTGCTTCTACCTGTTATCCCCACCAAAATCCTTACACAAAAACACTAGTCACGTTCGACCATCAGACTAATAAGGCTGACCCCGGGCAGAATAATGTTTAATAAAAGCTTCTCGCTCAAATCATAAGACAGTAAACACAATGTTTAACTCTCATCAAGCCCTTGTGCCCTTTACCCATACCCCACAAAAACGAATCATATTTACCCAAAAGAAGAACCCAAACAAACAAAATGAAATTCAGTTTGGCAAGTTTTCCAAAGTAGGAAAAATGGTCCTTACAACTTATCCCCCACTATGTAGAGTGATCCTGCCGGCCTAGTGCATTTTGTAACTTCATATCCAACTTAGGGAGATAAAAGCGGCGAAAAAACAATTACAAATAATAACATTGTATTCTCTTGTGTATTGGACCATCATATCGTTCTAGATAACATACAATGTCTACCTAGACAACATCAAAAAACTCTGTGATTTAATTACAGCTTTAGAAATAGTCAGCCAGGTAGAGAAAACAACTGTTGTGACTGAGTTTAGGGGAAAAATCGATGTTTTAATTGCCTACCAGATGGATGATACAAGTCAGTTTTGTCATGGAATGCAGGGTAATTTTAAACAGAAACCATAGACGTGAATAGCATTTTCTAATGAAGTAAACTGACAGACCAAGAGTCGAATGGGCTTCTTATACAGACTTCTCCCTATATACCAAGGGTGCATACAACCTCAATGCACACAATGAAACAGGTATACTATTGTAAAGCGCAATAAATGACCCAAAAAAGTTTATCGACTAGGAGATTGCAAAGGTCTGGCTCACCACACGGAAGCTGAGGACCTAAATTAGAACCGAAACATTACAAACAAAAGGCAAAAGTTTATTCAAAATAATGACAGAAAATACAGCACTGTTAAGACTCTCCCGGCCAGACTACGCAGAGAACGGACCCTAAGAAATGGCAGAAGGAGACCAACATGTAGACTTATTCTGAGCTTCTTGATTCTAAGTTCACCGAGCAAATGAACACAGGACCTGAAGCCTCAGGAAGCGATCAACGTAGACCGAGTAGATAATAAGAAATAAGTTAAGAATGTGGGTGGACCAAAAAATCCCCTCAATTAAAAGAAAAAAGAAAGAAAGAATGAAAGAAAATGAAGTTCACTAATGAAGGATGGCTGCATTACCAAAGAGAACTAAGTAAAGTGGATTAAAAAAAAAAAAAAAAAAAAAAAAAAAAAAAAAAAAAAAAGATATATATTACATAATAGATAACATGAAAGAAGAAGAAGAAAAAAAAAAAAACATTTGATGAATATGATAAAAAAGCTAGCTGAGTAAACCTTGGTAGAATACAAAATGTAAAAACAATTGTTAAAGAAAGAAATAAAGCCTCCAATAAAAGGGAAAAATGCCTAACAATAAAATCTTAGAAAAAACAAAAAACAAAAAAACATCAGCAACAAAGATTATAGAACGAGAAAAAAGAGAGTCCTCGGAAAAATTTAGTTCCACAATAGATTTCAGCATCCCATTAAAAGGGATCTGGAATTTTATTTAAAAAATAATGGGAAATGCAACACAATGAAATATCCTTCACAGATAACAACGCATCAAAAAAATTAAAAAATAAATCAGAAATAAACAATATATAAAAAAATAAAAAAAAGACAATATTAGAAATAATTAGTATGATCATGGGGGTAAAAAAAAAAAACAAACAGCAATAACAAAAAATAAGAAATCACATGGACCCGATGAAATCCAAAAATTAAACATATATTTGCCTAGAGGAGAATACCCTCGAAGATTTGAAGAAAGCAATAATAAACCCTAATCAAAGAGTTGGAAACCCTTCAGAATCAAAATCATACAGATTCATCAGCAGAATAACTTTCCAAGGAAAACTATTTGGAAATCAAAAAACAAAAAGGATAAACTGGTGGCTGGAAACAAATAATAAATGAAAAAACAGGATTTAGACCAAACTACAATGGATGCTCTAAATAAACATATATGCTATCAAAGAAATAAAATATGTTTTAATAGCATTTACAGACTTAGAAAAGGCCTTTGACTCTGCAAACTACTAGTACCTTGTACTACATGGCTGTGGGAAACTGAAACTGTTCCTAAAAATTAAAAACAATCCTTTTTGCAGATGGTGTAGAAAAACTTACTCACAACTCATTGGTAAACATTCATAATACCTTCCCATGACTGATCAATGGTATTAATGGATTCCTCTTACCCTCTACTACCTAAATATGTAGGACATCTCCCAATGAACCCCCCAAACACCCACACTCTGGGATCCAACAGCAGCAGA
>NW_020872573.1:200331-205331 GCF_003789085.1 Penaeus vannamei
GCAAATCACAAGATAATGATTGTGATTACAACCCTATAAATAGGGAAAGAAAGGCCTTTTTGAACATATAAATTTAAACATTATCAAAACATGAATAAGCTTTTAAACAACAAGGAATGGAAGGGGAACAACAGAAGAAACTACAAGAAGCAAGTACATTTCTATAAATATAGTACATACATATAGTAAAGAAATGTACAAATTATTTAAAGGAAATTTCAATTAGAGATATGAATCTTCACATAACTATAAAAAAACCATAGGTGTCTATGTAACTGAAGTTCAATGTTTTCCATATAAGTGAAGAATGGTAGAAAACTTACAGCTCAAAAAGACGAAGAAGAAGAAGATGAAGAAGAAGAGAGAGAGATGAAAAGGAATAAAAAGAATAATAATACAACCTCTAGCCTCAGTCTGAAGCCCAGATACTGAAAGTGTGTTTGATTGGTGTCATTATCTTTTAGGTTGGTAGAAAGTTAATGGCACTTTAAACATAAATCAATATATTTTTTTATTTTTTTTTAGTGGGCATGCTTGTGTGTATGTATGGTTTGTGTGTGTGTGTGTGTGTGTGTGTGTGTGTGTGTGTGTGTGTGTGTGTGTGTGTGTGTGTGTGTGTGTGTGTGTGTGTGTGTGTGTGTGTGTGTGTGTGTGTGTGTGTGTGTGTGTGTGTGTGTGTGTGTGTGTGTGTGTGTGTGTGTGTGTGTGTGTGTGTGTGTCTTTAGATTGACTTTTATTAATCTAGTACCTCTGGGACCAAGAGTTAGCCATATAAGTGAAAATGCAAAATCATAGAAAGATTATTTCAAAAAAGTTCTTAATCAATCCTTCAACTACTAAATCATACCTTTGAAATACAATATCAGTACAAATGGGGTTATAAAGGAACAAAAACATTAAATAAAAGGCAAGTAAAATGAGCTATGGGAGTTGCTGTACATCTATATGCAAAATAATTCAAGTAATGTCATGTATACTCACCAAAACAAATATTCATTTACCAGAAATTATGTATTCTATCCCTGTATTGTGCACATGAAAGTACTGTAATCGCAAATCTGTTAATCAGAATTAGGCATCGACAATACCCCAACGGATTTACGGTGTGGACATTAGAAGGGCTTTCAAAAGTGATAACCAGAAGTGAACAATCCTTGATGATTTGCTTACTCTTTGGTGTCATATGATCAATTTAATCAGCATATCTGGTCAACAGTTTTGACAACATATAAACCAAAACATTGCACACAAAAATTCATGACTACCATCCTCAAAACCTATAAAACTGGCAAGTATTGTTGGTAAGAAGTACATATTCCAGTGACAATTGGAATAATTCTCCTATCCATGGTGAAAGGCCTGAAGATGCAGAGAGGTTTTGGTCATGTGAACTATCACAGTATGCAAACTGGCCTTTGAGTCTTCACTGGCATTGACAGAGCTCCTCAATTAGTAAAGCAAGGAGGCATGTTTGGTACGGATCCAAGGAATCTGCTCCATCAGAAATACTTTCCATATGCAGCACTGCCAAGTGGTACAAGCTTCTTTTCTTTAACCTGTATGATCTGGCTATCACCAAACATGTATGCTGTGCACAATGCAGAATTTAAGGGATGCTTGTCTGGAATTACAGCCGTGGGGATGTCTGCCCGGAATTTTTATATTGATATTAATATCTTCATTGCCTTAACATAAACAACTAATAAAGAAAATCCATTAAATTGAGCCACTTATTTATTTGAACAAAGGAGTTAACCTTTTACACAGATGATACAATGATCAAAAGATTATAATGGAAATTTCATTATTCTGATCACTAGTACTCTACAAATATAACTGTTTTGTCATTTCAGTCAAATATCCTGTAAAATAATATATAAAAGGAATAAGTTTTATGAAGCCTCAGGGGTAGTTACCCCATTTACCCCCCACTTCTTCATAATTCTGTATTCACACACACACACACACACACACACACACACACACACACACACACACACACACACACACACACACACACACACACACACACACACACACACACACACAGTAGATCCTCTTATAATATGGTAATACAGACTGGCATCCTCCATTTCTGCTCTACATGTTCAAAGTGTTTCCATTATAAAGGGTGAACTCTGAAAGGGCACTTCTGAGAAGCTTCTCATTATACCTCGAGAGGTGGCATGCATTTCTGACATGCTATTCCATGTTTACAGTTTACTATGAGTCAGCTTCATCCTGCTCCCAGTGTACAAAGATTGTCCCTTTACGTAGACCAAGATGCTGGGAATGTATTAATATTATTAACATTATCCTTTTTTGCGTACTTCTCTCTACCTGGTTGAAAGATTTAATCATCATCATGGTCAGTTGATGTTTGCGTCAAAATCTTTTATTTTAAATAGATATTTTCTGTTAAAACCCATGATGACAGCTTATGATTTTTTTGATGCCATAACGAACGATGTACCTACACCATGCATAATCAGCTGCTCAAATGAAAATGAGATGTACAGTAGACATGTTTTCACTGCTGTCTAATGAAACTGGTTGTGGAATATACAATCTTTTAATAAAAGAGACTAGAAAGAGAGATTAACCTTTCTTTAGAAAACTGTACTTCACAAAGAGGTACAAACAAGTGACAAAGACATTTGTCACCTGGCATATGAGCTCTGTGCTTCACACAAAGAATACATGCTGCCTATTGTGAACAAGTTAGTAGCTATTTTAAATGTAAATTTGATGTTACTTGTACGGAAGTCAGTCAACTTCTTTTGATCAAAGTACTTTTATCAAGATTTAATTGGTCATACAACTCAAAGCTCAGAGAAAAGGAAATCCAATTTTTGTGCCATTCAACATATGGCAGTCACAGGAAGTAGATTTGTGCTAATAGGCACTGTGACTGCTTGAATGGTATAATATGGCATAAGATTTGACTTTGTAATATGTTATCCATCAGCCTGTGTCAGGATATGACCTTACCACAATACAGATTAATGTGTTACACTATAGGTTCTGCACTGGTCCTATACATGTTACTTAAGCGTATATCATAGAAGGATCTACTGTATACATATATACAAGCAATCATATACATGCATATATCTTTATATGTATTCAGATATATGTATACGCTGGCTCGGTTCAAGGTATAAGTGAACTACATGGCACCTTACAGCCTTCATGGCTACCAGGGTATTCCCGAGAGTGCTTAACATTTTTTCAGTAATATTTGTCTGTGGTAAGCATACAAAAATGTCATTTTATGACAACTGACTCTGAGATATATAACTATCTGCCCCAACTGTTTCTAAATAGGGTCTTGACAGACAGTTTTACATTGCGGCTGCACATTCAAATACAATAGTCAAAAGTCTTAGCTGTGTCTAATGGATACGCTCCAGGTCGTATTCTGCTTATAGTCCCATGCAGGGATAAGCTGGCCCTTTTCATTTCTTTTTCTAAAGATGAGCAAACATTTTAAAAGTAATAAAGCTGTATCTTTACAAAAATTCCTTTCTAAAAGCCTACATATTCTATTTTGGAAATGACTAGTATAGACTGTCAAAGGTACATCTAAAATTTGGGGTGATCTTGCCATCATCTAACATGAACAGCGACCCTCTGTCTCTTCCACTTCATCATCCTCCTGCTGCTGCAATGTTCTGGCACGGCCCCTTCTGCCTGGAAGACGACTTGAATCAACTGCTAATTCCATTCTCTTCATCACAGCATCAAGAAGGTGGATTACAGCAGTTTCTACATTTTGGCCAGAAGCAGCTGAGGTTTCAATGTACTGGAGGCTGTAAAAGTAAAATAAAGGTCTGACAAACAACACAGTATAACATTACATTACATAATACAACTATTCCTATAAGAAATAACTAAAGAAAAATAATCTGTGTTTCCCATCCTCCCACCCAGACTTTATGAATCTTAAAAATTAAGAAACTATAAGAATTTGGTAGAATAAAAAAATAAATAATAATGCAAGACAGATGTATCAGTCTTAAGTGCTAGAGAAATGTTTAGTAAGTGGAAGTGGATGGGGGCAAGAGTGGCTGCTCAAGGAGATGCTGAGCTGAGAGGATGGGGAAGAAATCCATCACCCTCCCTCATCCACTCCCTTTGTGAAAAAAGATATCCAATGTGGTGTGTTTGCTGCTTCTTATCCTTATTCTCCTTGTATAATTCTTCATGGCAGGGAAAACATTCTCTCACATCACACAGAACTTTCAAACTTATTTTCCCGTTATAAGGTGCATACACATTGCAGAAGAGCTCGACAAGCTGCTTTCCAGTCAGTTCTTTATGCTCATTATCAATTTCTTTCCCATTAAGTGCTTTCATAATTTGTTGCAGCATTGCAGTGCTTCTGGTGTTTAATACATGTACCCTGCATTTTCTCATCTTTTAAATTATAGTGCTACATGAATAACTGATGTAGAGTATACCAGTTGGGGAATCCAGACTAATTGTTGTCTTGTTTGGCATCAAGTGGGATGCTTTTGCACTCTCTTTCTTCTTGTTGTCTTCATCGATACAAGACATTCTTTTGGGAACCAGTTTTAATGTCAATGTCATAAGAGCAAAAATGTACATAGTAGGTGGGCAATGCCTCCAGTTAAGTGCAGCAAAGGAGGGAGTAGGGAGGAGGGCAGCATGAGACATGTTCAGAATGCACATAAACTTAACTCAAAAACAATGTTACATCACTCATATTTAAAAAAAAGAGAAGAAGTTATAGGCGTCAAAAATAATCATATCACCATAAAACAAAGATTACAGTTATTGAAAACCAAATTTGAAAATAATGCTTTTCATCCCCGGCTATAGAAAACAGATGTAATTTTCAGTGATAAAGTAAAAGAAATTAACTATAAACAAGGAATAAAATTATGTGAATACAAA
The DNA here is from genome assembly GCF_003789085.1 of Penaeus vannamei. Classification (NCBI taxonomy): domain Eukaryota; kingdom Metazoa; phylum Arthropoda; class Malacostraca; order Decapoda; family Penaeidae; genus Penaeus; species Penaeus vannamei. The sequence goes on from NW_020872573.1 coordinate 205,252, forward strand.
GAACAGATTCAATTCTTCCAAATTTGAAGAAGTGCTCCTTTTGGTAAGAGTATAGATATTTTCCCAAAATAGACATGTGT
>NW_020872573.1:227831-230331 GCF_003789085.1 Penaeus vannamei
ATTGTTATTATTGCTTTTATTATCGTTATCATCATTATTTTTCTGATTTTTAACATTTATCCTCATTTTTATCATTAGCATTATTATTATTCCTATTATTATTATCATCATCATTATTCAAATTATCATTAACATTATTATCATTTTCCTTATCATTACCAGTATTGTTATTATTATTCCCATCATCATTATTGATATTCTTATTCCCATCATCATTATTGATATTCTTATTGTTGTTGTTATTATTATTACTATTATTATTATTGTTATTTTTATAGTTTCTCATATTGTTATTGTTATTATTATAGCCTTTATTTTTATTTTCATTTATATCATATACTACCAGTTTTATCATTATCATATCATTATTAATAGTATCATCACCATCATCATCATCGTCGTCGATTACATCATCATCAACCTCATCGTCGTCATCATTATCGTCAACTTCACCATCACCATCATCATCATCGTCGACTTCATCGTCATTACCATCATCAACGTCATCACCATTCATCAATCATCGTCGTTCGACTTTCATCATCACCATCAAATCATCAATCATCGTTCGTCGTCGTTCATCATCACCATCATCATCACCAATCATCATCATCGTCGACTTAATAATCATCAATCATCATCAGATCATCATCATCATCGTCGACTTCATCATCATCATCACATCATCATCGTCGTTCGTCGACTTCAATCAATCACATCATTATCATCTCTTCATTAACCATTCATCATTCATTCTATCATCGTAACTTCCACCAGCAATCATCACATCATCATCATCATCATTCATTAACACATCATCATTCTGTCGCTATCGTTTGCGCTGTCGCTGCTGTCGCTCTCCGGCAGACCCCAGAGACATCGGCCTCTGGTGTCTGCCAAAAGCACGCTGTCTCCCGCAGAGAGAAGATGGAGAAGGCGCAGGACATCAAGAGCAACGTCCTGGAGGCCATTTCGACGCTGAGCAGCAACATGGAGCTCCTGGGGATTCCTCTTGGCTCCGAGAACAACAGAGCTTCCTTCGAGTACATCAGAGGCATCGAGCTGGAGGGATTTGCCTTCCCGCAGGTGAGGGGGCGAAGGGGGGCGGGGTGTGCATGGTAGGATTTTAGGAATGGGAATACTGTCTGGTGTCCATGGTAGGATTTTAAGAAAGAATGGGAATACCGTCCTGGTGGGTCTGTTATTTGCGGACTGTTATGCTGCCGTTCGGAACTGCTCGTCTGCTCGTCCAGACAACTGCAGGACCAGGCAGGACGAGATGCGCGCCGCGTTCGGAATCCAAGACCCTTTCCCAACGATGCATACCGGCTCGAATTAAACATATCACTTTTTTGATCATACCGGTGTCTTTATTTTACACGATGCATAGGTTTTGTAACTCCTTTGATGCACATTTAACTAACCTGCAACTGACAAACACAAAAATATCCTTTGATAACACCAATAACGGGTCATAAAATTACCCACCAATATCTTGTGGTTACCTGCAACTAACAATGTTTAACATACAAATCTATTGTGACGTCATCTCGTCCTGCTCGGCCACCTTCGCAGGAGGACGAGTTGGACAAGCTAGACTACTTGCCCGAGATAGTGGAGGTTCCGAACGGTCAAAACATCTCGTCCAACTGGTCTGGACGAGATGGACGAGCAGTTCCGAAAGGCACCATTTAGCATGACTGTAAGAGCTATACACGTGTATTTGGTGGTCGATAACGAAGGGCCAACCGATAATGCACGAATGCGAATATCAGCTGAGACCGAGCACCATGGAGGGTTTGTGGGAAATTGCTAATCGGAAAGCGGTTTGTGGGTTCTGAAACGGTCATATTGAATTGAAGAAAATTGTCCATAGGTATCGCATGGTGTGCCATCATGCTATCCATGCTCAATTCAGCAGCCTCTGACGCCCAGAATGAATGATTATGTGTAGCGGGGATGCCCAAACGCACAAACAAAACACATAAACACACACATAAACAGATACACATACGCACACGGACACAGACAACACACACACAGATACAACACACACACGCACACGCACACACACGCGACTGCACACACACACACACGCACAACACACCAGCAACGCACACACACACACACACACACACACACACACACACACACACACACACACACACACACACCATACACACACACACACGCAAGTACGCACATCAAAATACGAAACCATAATGAGTCTTCTGTTTTATTAATTCACGACCATATAACGACTTTCATTCTTTCTTAGTTATATCTTGACCTGCATTGACGCCTTTGGTGATAAATTATCTTGATTTCTTCCGTGTGGCTCCTTATATAGCTTACTCTAATAATAATGATAATATTGTTGTCATCATAAATACCATTATCTTTATTATTATAATTATTGTTATCATCATCATCATCAGCAGCAGAAATATGATAATAATAATAGTAATAATAAAAATGATAATAATGATGATAGTACTAC
>NW_020872573.1:237831-239307 GCF_003789085.1 Penaeus vannamei
AGGGGGGAGGGGAGGGAGGAAGGGAGGGAGGGAGGGAGGGAGGAGAGAGGAGAGAGAGAAGAGAGAGAGAGAGAGAGAGAGAGAGAGAGAGAGAGAGAGAGCAGGGAGGAGGGAGAGAGAAGAGAGAGGGGAGGGAGCGGAGGGAGAAGAGAGAGAGGAGAGAGAGAAGAAGAGAGAGAGAGAGAGAGAAGAGAGAGAGAGAAAGAGAGGAGAGAGAGAGAGAGAGATGATGAGAGAGAGAGAGAGAGAGAGAGAGGGAAGAGAGAGAGTGAGAGAGAGAGAAGAGAGTAGATAGATTAAGATAGATAGAATAGATAGATAGATAGAGAGAAGGAGAAGAGAAGAGAGAGAGAGAGAGAGAGAGAGAGAGAGAGAGAGAGAGAGAGAGAGAAGAGAGAGAGGAGACAGAGAGAGAGAAGAGAGAGAAGAGAGAGAGAGAGAGAGGGAGAGAGAGATAGATAGAGTAGAGATGATAGATAGAAATAGATAGATAGATAGATAGATGAATAGATAGGAGAGAGATGAGAGAGAGAAGTCACAATGACATATCACGTCCATGTCTCCACAGATTTCTGAAAGACGCTGGCTTCATCGTTTTCCTGAACAAGCAAGACATCCTGAAGGACAAAGTAGTGAATTCGAAGAAGCACATTGGCGATTACTTCCCGAATTATGCAGATTACAAACTGGACGTAAAAGGTAAGATGATGATTCCTTTAAAGCACAAAATAGATGAGGTGTTGTTGAAGTAATTTCATGAACTTCGGATGAAAATATTACATAGCAATTTAGACTTTCAGAACACCTTGAGAACCTTATTAATATTCATATTAACCTGATTAATTAATACCTTGAGAACACCGCTATTTACACAAGATAAAATAAAAGGAAGGTGGTGTGGTTACCTTTTTCAGTGAATGAAACTCGAGAAGGGAAAGTGAAATACGTAAATGTTCCATTTTCATACAGAATAGTGAAGAGGAAAGGGTTGTGTCATGTAAACTTCCTTCTGGACAGGTCAAGGAAAAAGCATAAAATAAATATTGACGCTTAAACACATACAGACATACAAACACACAACCCACACATGCACACACGTACACGTACACACACACGCACGCACACACACGTAAATTATGATCTCCCTTCTCAGGCGAAATGTGTCATTGACATCACATTTTTTTTAAGAAACCTTCAAAAGACCACGTAAGATGAGGGTTTATGATGAAACTTATACCGTTTATTAAACTTTACTTGATTTCAACGTTTAAACTTTTAACAGACCAAGATCCCCCACATGAGGAACCGAAGAAGTACAAAGAAGACGGTTGCTTCATCAGAGGACCAATTTCTGGTAAGTATTTCGGGTATCGAACCTGAGGCAGGAACGGCCGACTGGGTTCCTGTACCACAAGAATAGCGTGGTATATGGATCAGAACACATTCACGCACACAAATATGTATATATATATATAT
>NW_020872573.1:242076-252076 GCF_003789085.1 Penaeus vannamei
GTAGATAACTCATCTCGTAGCTCATCTCTACTTCTACTCTCTGCTTCTCTCATTATTTATTTAGTTTATTGCTTTTTTTTTTATCGATACTCTTCCCATAGTGAAGGAGCAGGCAAAAAGAGAAAGAGTTGAAATTGCACAAGTGTGTGATAGAGAGATGTTCCTCACGTAGTCTTGCATTCACTTTGGATGAAAAGAAAGATAAATTGCGTTTAACTTGAATAAGAAGAGACATGCTGTTATTAATCCGTGCTTACGGGCCCATTAAGTTGACGGGTAATCTTCTCTTTCCTCAAGGCACGTGATGTTTTAAATGATATATGTGTCTAATGTCTCTCTGCATCTCTATACAAAATCGGTCTCTTCTCTTCGGGTCTATCTCATCTCTCTCTTCTCTCTCTCTGCTGCATCTCTCGCTACATCTTCTCTCCTCTCTCTCTGTTCTCCTCTTCTCGATAGGTAGAAAGTGCGTATAGATTTTTCAGGAAAATCAGTTTCTTCGAAAATCAATTCATATATCAATTATTTCTTTTTAGAGATGTGTGTTTGGAATTTATTTATCTAAGGAATACGTACATATACATTCAGAACAAGAAAAAATAAAATATTCCGGACAGGTGGGTTCAAGTGCTGTGTGTGTATATGACTACACAAACACACACACATACACATTGTATGTTATATATATGTGATGTGTGTATGTATATATTATGTTGACATCGTTATCATCACTTTTATAATATATTTTATATTACTTATCTATATATTTATTAATTATTCTAATTATTATTGTTTCTATTATCGTCATTTTTATTTTTACTATTATTTTTAACATTATATTATTATTATTATTATTGTCGTTGTTATTATTATCAATACTTTTTTTCTTATCACAAAGGATTATTTTCATGAATATTATGTAAATTATTATCAACATAAATTAGTTACTATTAGTATTATCTTTTTTTAACTATTTACTGATTAGTATTATCATGATAAATTTATATGAAAATATGACAACATTGAGAAAGGAGATTAATTATCATTATTCATCAATTATATTTGATAATAATGATGATAATAATAATATTTATTATTATTATCTTTATTATTATTATTGTTACCATTATCATTTCTATCATTATTATTTTCATTGTTATTACTATGATTATTATTATCATGTTGATGATAATTAAATTAATAAATATCGTTAAGATAATAACAGTAATGATAATAGTAGTAATGATAATGAAAATAATAATGATGATGATGGTTATAATAATATGAATAATAATGATAATAAAAATAATAGTAGTGCTAATGACAGTGATACAAACAACAATAACAATGGTGATAATAACAGTAGTAATAAATATAATATACTACTATTTAAAGTACTACTAATATAATACTAACAATATGATAATGATGATAATAATTGATAATAATCATGATGATAATAATGATGATAATAATGATAATAATCATGATGATAATAATGATGAGGATAATGATACCAAATCAATAACAGTAAAAGTGATAAAGCCGACGATAATGATTCTACTAATAATAATAGTAATAACAATAATGATGATAAAAAAATAATTAAAAAAATGATAATGATAATAATAAGAATAAGAATAAGAATAAGAATAAGAATAAGAATAAGAATGATAACATAATAATATTAAGAATAATAGTTATAATAATGATAAGAAGAATAGTAATAGCAATAATTATTTTTAAAAGAAAAAGTTTCTATTAGAATTGTTTTCATTATTATTGTTAAATTATATATTATTTCTATTATCGTCAACGTTATTTTTGTTTGTGTTACTGTTTTTGCTGTTACCCTTTTAACAACCATTGCTTTAAGCGCTGCACCAACATCAACATAGTCATGGCCAAAATCATTTTCTTCAAGATCATCACCATCATTTTCTGTATTATCTGCAATACTGTTTTTTTTATTATTTATTAACAGGAATTTTTTCTTCCTTTTCTTTAACTTTAACTTAACAAATATTCGTTTATTGATATTAGGATTATTGTTATCACCATTGTTTAAATTATCATGATCATCATCACCATTATCACTATTATTATTATGAGTTTCATTATCATTATCATAACTATCATTATTATTATCACCCTTATTATCAATACTATTATTATCATTATTATATTTGTTATTATCATTATTGTTTTTATCATTATTATTATTATCATTACTATTATCATTTTGATAATTATTGATATAGTTTTGTTACATTTACTCGTGTTCTTATATTAATCATTATTGTTATTATTGTGATTGTTGATTTTGGTGTTGTTTTTCTGTTTCTTCTTATCTCTTTCATTTTATTATTGTTATTATTATCGTTGTTACTATTATTGTTATAAATAATATTATTATCATTTCATTATTTTTGTGTAATTTTTTGTGTTGTCTTGTTGTTCCAGTTGCTGTTGATATCATCATTATTATTAACATTATTTTCATTTTTTTTTTTTCTTTTTTTATTATTATTATTATCATTACCATTATCACATTATCTTATCATTTATTAATATTTTTTATTATTATTATTATTTATTTTTTATTTTATTTTCTATTATTATTATTATTATCATATTATTAATTATTATATTATTATTATTATTATTATTTTATTTATTATTATTATTATTATTATATTATAGCATTATTATTATTGTTAGATTATTATCATTATTATCATTTATCATTATTTATTTCTACTACTACTACTTACTACTACTACTACTACTTTTATTATTATTATTATTATTATTATTATTACTCCAATTATACAATTATCAATTCTATTATCGATATTATTACTGTTGTTATTATCATTATTACTATCATTATCATAATTATTATTGCTGTTGTTATTATCATTATTGTTATTGTTGTTGCTGTTATCATTATCATTATCATTTTCATTATTATTGTGATGATTATTATCATTGTCTTTATTAGTATTTTATTATTATCATAATTATCATTATCATTATTATCATTATTATCATCATTATCAATACTATGTTCTTATACTAAATACGTCACTTCAGAGTATTTATAATTTACAAATAAAAAATGTCAGAGGTCTTCGTCCTTACAGCACTGTGTATTAACGGAGAACCTTAACTACTCTCAGTCGTTTCTTATCGTCTTCGTCCTCATTCTTATTCTTTCTTCATTCTTCCTTATTTCGCTCTGTCTTAATTTCCCTCTTTATCTTTTTGACTTCCCTCCCCTGCATATCTCTTATCTGCTCTTCCGTTTTTAAAACTCATAATTAAGAAGGGGGACTCAACCAGATTCGATAAAAAGAAGAAACGAAAGAAAAGGAAAAGAGAGCCAACGGACAGAGAGCCAAAGGAAACAAAGTGAAACTCGAATGAACGATGAAATGAGAAAAACGAAGAAAGAGAGCCAACGGACAGAGAGCCAAAGGAGACAAAGTGAAGCTCGAATGAACGATGAAACGAAAGAAAAGGAAAAGAGAGCCAACGGACAGAGAGCCAAAGGAGACAAAGTGAAGCTCGAATGAACGACGAAATGAGAGAAACGAAGAAAGAGAGCCAACGGACAGAGAGCCAAAGGAGACAAAGTGAAGCTCGAATGAAAGATTGAAATGAGAGAAAAGAAAGAAGAGAGCCAACGGACAGAGAGCCAAAAACAAAGTGAAGCTCGAATGAACGATAAAACGAAAAGAAAGGAAGGAGAGCCAACGGACGGAGAGCAAAGGACACAAAGTGAAGCTCGAATGAACGACGAAATGAAGAAACGAAGAAAGACAGCCAACGGACAAAGAGCCAAAGGAGACAAAGTGAAGCTCGAATGAAAGATTGAAACGAAAGAAAAGGAGAAGAGAGCCAACGGACAGAGAGAGCCAAAGGAAACAAAGTAAAGCTCCAATGAACGATGAAATGAGAGAAACGGAAAAGAGAGCCAACGGACAGAGAGCCAAAGAAAACAAAGTGAAGCTCGAATGAACGATGAATGAAAGAAACGGAGAAGAGAGCCAACGGACAGAGAGCCAAAGGAGACAAAGTGAAGCTCCAATGAACGATGACATGAGAGAAACGGAAAGAGAGCCAACGGACGGAGAGCCAAAGAAAACAAAGTGAAGCTCGAACGAACGATTAAACGAAAGAAAGGAAAAAAAACAACGGACAGAGAGCCAAAGGAAACAAAGTGAAACTCGAATGAACGATGAAATGATGAGAGAACGAAGAAAGAGAGCCAACGGACAGAGAGCCAAAGAAGACAAAGTGAAGCTCGAATGAACGATGACATGAGAGAAAAGGAGAAGAGAGCTAACGGACAAAGAGCCAAAGGAAACAAAGTGAAGCTCGAACGAACGATGAAACGAAAGAAAGGAAAGGAGAGCCAAAGGAGACAAAGTGAAGCTCGACTGAAGGATGCCATGAAAGAAACGAAAACAGAGAGCCAAAGGAGACAAAGTGAAACTCGAACGAACGACAAAACGAAAGAAAAGGAAAAGAGAGCCAACGGACAGAGAGCCAAAAGAGACAAAGTGGAGCTCGACTGACGGACACATTGCCGGTCACAAGCAGCCCCTCTCGACAGCCTCGTCTTCAGGAAGCCCCTCAAGACAAAGTCGAGGATATAGGCAATCTTCGCTGAGCGCTCTTCTTCTGAATCTCGTACCCAATAAAACTTCGCCACTGGTGAAAAATAAAGGGAGAGAGAGAGATAGATAGATAGATAGGTAGAGAGAAAGGGAGAGTGAAAGAGAGAGAGAGAGATAGGTAGGCAGAGAGAAAAGGAGAATGAAAGAGAAAGGGAGAGTGAAAGAGAGAGAGAGAAAGGGAGAGTGAAAGAGAAAGAGAGAGAGAGAGAAGAGAGAGAGAGAGAGAGATAGGTAGAGGGAGAGTAAAAGAGAGAGAGAGATAGGTAGAGAGAAAGGGAGAGTGGAAGAGAGACATAGAGAGATAGGTAGAGAGAAAGGGAGAGCGAAAGAGAGAAAGTGAGAGAGAGAGATAGGTAGAGAGAAAGGGAGAGTGAAAGAGAGAGAGGTAGAGAGAAGTGAGAGAGAGAGAGAGAGAAAGTGAGTGTGTGTGTGTGTGTGAGAGAGAGAGAGAGGTGATTGGACACAAACAACGCCCCTTGTCTCTTGTGCCTCGTCCTCTCCCACTCCCCCTCCACCCTCGTCCTCCCACCCCCTCCCTTAGGATCCTTTCCCCTCAGTCTGGTCCCAGAAAACAGAGGGGAGGGAAAGCGAAAAGCTCGCGGACACTGAAACACGGGCGCGAATATATGCACTCACAGCATCCTCCACTCACAAAATACTCTTAAAACTCGATGTTTTTTTTCGACTGTGGTCAATAAAAAATGACATTTTCAGGACGTTTTTGGCAGAGGTAATTTTTAAAGTGCTGTCACGTGTTTGTATATATATTTTTTCAATGAATATAAGCGCAAACATCTGAGCTCAGGGAATCAAACAAACATAAAAATAAGGACTGTGCCATGTTGAAATACTTTTAGGCTCATGTTGTTTGGAGAGACTGAAAGAGAAAGAGCAAGAGAGAGAGAGAGCAAGAGCGCGAGAAAGAGAGAGAGGGAGAGAGGGTGGATTTAGGGAGGAAGAGAGAGAGAGAGAGGGGCGGGATGGATGGAGGGAGGAAGGGAGAGACGAAGAGAGAGAGAGAGAGAGAGAGAGGATAGATGGAGGGAGGGAGAGAGAGAGAGAGAAAGAGAGACAAAGAGAAAGACAGAGGGAGAGATAGATAGATAGAGAGAGAGAGAGGTGAGGGAGGGAGGAGGGGAGAGAGAGATAGACAGAGAGAAAGAGAGAGGAGAGAGAGAGAGAGAGAGAGAGAGAGGTGTAGGAGAGGATGAGAGGAAGGGGAGAACGAGACGAGGATAAAGAGAGTAATAAACGTTATCTATAAAAGGCAAGAAAAATTGCAACAACTTTCTTTCACTGTAATATTTTCCCTCCCTCCCCCGCCTCCCCTCTCCTCTCCCTTCCGCCCCCCCCCCCTCCTTCCCCTCCCTCGCCTCCTACCTCCCGTCTTCCTATTTTTAGAAAAAAGATGAAAGCCACATGATCTTGGGAGCATGAATGTAAACTGGGAACATCTAATGAAAGAGGTCTTGTTACAGGCTAAATTTTAACCCACCTACCTCCGCATGGTAATACAACTTTAGGAAAGAACTTGAAAGGTACTGGGAGGGAGAGAAGAGTAGGAGAGAGGGAAGGGAGAATGGGAGGAGGGAAGGAGAAAGAACGCAAAAGAAAAGACGATAAGCATCTACAAAATGGACAAAGGCAATGAAGAAGAAAAAAAGAAAAAGAAGGAAACGAGAAAAGAAAGAAAGAAAAAAAAGAAAAGAACTTTATTGACAACAGACTTACGAAAACTTCCCTTATCTTCAAACTTGGAAACAGAGTCTCTCTTTTGTTTATTATAGGTATTAGGAGATAAGCCCCTATACCTGGAAGAACCGAGGGGGCCACTTAGGGACACGCGCATTGACAGATCGAAACGGGTCAGAAGGAAATGTTTACGTCGGGGAAATAACGATGCAAAGTGGCGATGTGTCTGTAAGGATGTTTATCACTGCGACGATACACTTGACCGGAAATTAGTTTTATGGTGAGGGGCTGGGACACAGAGGGTGGTTTCGATCTCTCTTTCTCATTCTTTCTCTTTCTTGGAAAGAGAGAGAGAGGGAGGGGTGGGGGTAGAGAGAGAAAGAGAGAGAGAGAGAGAGAGAGAGAGAGAGAGAGAGAGAGAGAGAGAGAGAGAGAGAGAGAGAGAGAGAGAGAGAGAGAGAGAGAGACAGACAGACAGACAGACAGACAGACAGACAGACAGACAGACAGACAGAGAGAGACAGAGAGAGAGGCGCCTGGTAGCTCAGAGAGAGAAAGGGGGGGGGGAGATAGAGATAGATAGACAGAGAGAGTGAGAGGCACCTAACAGCTCAGAGAGAGAGAGAGAAAAAAAAGAGAAGGAAAGAGAGAGAGAGAGAGAGAGAGAGCGAGAGCGAGAGAGAGAGAGAAGAGAGAGAGAGAGAGAGAGAGAGAGAGAGAGAGAGAGAGAGAGAGAGAGAGAGAGAGAGAGAGAGAGAGAGAAGAAGAAGAGAGAAAGAAGGAAAAAGAGAAAGAGAGAGAATTTCCAAGAGATAATTAGAGAGACAGCCAGACCAACAGACAGACAGAAATAGACAGTTAAAGTAAAGAGTTTGAAGATAGATAAAAAAAAAGAAAGAAAGAAGAGCAGTCACAAAGCCGCCGGGAAAAAGCAGTATTACGGTAATATATGACAGAAGATTGAAAATTTCCATCCAACAACCATTCGAACTGAGAGAGAGGAGGAGGTGAGAGAGAGAGAGAGAGAGGAAGGAAGAGAGAGAGAGAGAGAGAGAGAGAGAGAGAGAGAGAGAGAGAGAGAGAGAGAGAGAGAGAGAGAGAGAGAGAGAGAAGAGAGAGAGAGAGAGAGAGAGAGAGAGAGAGAAGAGGTGGGGGGGGGGGGAGAGACAGACAGAGAGACAAGCACAGACAAAGAGAAAGAGAGTGAGAGACAGAGCGACAGACAAACGGGCAAACAAAGAGAGGGAGAGAGAAGGGGGTGGGGGAGAGGGGAAGCAAGCAAGCAAGCAAGCGTGTTTGTGAGAGAGGCGGTGCAGTGGTCATTTTCACTCGTCAGAAAAGAAAGGCTTTGAAAGGATCACGCCAGAGCACAACCATTGATAGAATTGGTTCTGAGATGAGATGGTTGGGGGAGGAGGCCTGGGGTAGGGTGGGGTGGGGTGGGGGTAAGACGTCCGGGTGTCGGGAGGGGAGGGAGGGAGGGGAGGGGGGAGAGGGTAGAGGCATGATGGGAAGCCTCGGATAGACGCTCTATGTATATGTAAACGCCTGTGGTGTAAAAAAAAAAAAAAAAAAAAAAAAAAAAAAAAAAAAAAAAAAATCCAGGTGCTTCCATTTTTCTCTCTCTCTCTCTCTCTCTCTCTCTCTCTCTCTCTCTCTCTCTCTTTCTTCTCTTTTTTGCTGCGAAGCCAACACGCCTCGCCGACGGCAGTTACGATTTCGGAAAGGGGGTCGTATCTCTTCGTTGGAGAACGGGCTCGCTCTCGAGATGAAGTTTGACTCAGCGGGTTTTGAAATTGAGCAATAGTGGAGAAACACCCTTTCTCTCTCAATTTTTTTTCCCCGTTTTAATCCCAAAGTCCTTCGGGAATGAGGGTCCGTAAATATAATCTTTTAACCTTAAACACAACATTCGTTATACTTCTAACCACCGGGAAAGTTTTCTAGGCAAATCACCGTTCCTAGCGTACCCGAAGCTCCGTTCCTTATCTTTATCTACAGGGAAACAAACTTTGCAAATTTACCTTTTCTTTTTTTTTTCCTTTTTTCCTTCTGCTTATCTCTTCCACGCGTTCTTACCAGTCAATATCCAATGTGATGCTAATGGAAAGGCCGTGAGAAGCTTGGGTTAGCTTCGTTTCTCACCTTGTGTTGATCAGCTTCTCGGTATTAGACTGTTGGGGACTCGGAGTATTAAGCTGCTGGAGAGGTTCTTGGGAGGCGGGACTGTTCCCATAGTGCTGAGCAATCACTCCCTCAGGCAATGCATTCCAAATTCCGTCTCTCGGCGATGCAACAAACTTTGATTGAATCTTTGGGGGGGGGGGGAAGGGGACGTGATTTTGATGTTATTTCAGCGATATTGCTTTTTCTCTATCTTTTTTTTTCTCTTTCTTTCTCTGTCTCTTTCTCTCTCTCTTTCTCTCTTTATCTCTCTCTCTCTCTCTCTCTCTCTCTCTCTCTCTCTCTCTCTCTCTCTCTCTCTCTCTCTCTCTCTCTCTCTCTCTCTCTCCTTTCTTTCTCACTCACTCTCTTGCCCTTGCTCTCGCTCACTCTCTCGCTATCTCTTTCTCTCTTCTCTAGCTCCCTACATCTTGTCTTTCATAATTTATTCGCGTTTATTTATTTAGATGAATACCATCTGCTCCTTGAGTTATCTTTTGTTTATTCATCATCGATCATATATATCATTCACCAAGATCAAACTATAGGCAAGTGCTTCATGGGGCTAACTTTCGGCTTGTTTATCATTCATTAGCTTTATTTATAAAATTCAGGGTGTCAGCCTGTTTCTCAAGTATTATCTACTTCTCCTTTTCTATTCTTCGCAGTATCTCTTCATTTATTTATACATTTCTTCATCTTTCTTAACTTTCTTAAGATGAGGTAAATTTCCAACGCTTAGACATCTTTCGTGTTTCTTCTAAGATGTTTGACAATAGAATATGCTCACTCTCGCAGTGATGAGAATTCAAAGCTGAGTATATCATTCGGGAACTTCAAATACTTACAAATGATGCTTCACTGGAGTATTCTCTATGGGGATTCATACACGAAAGGTACCTAGCTTTTACAACTTATAGTTTTATGCATTTCTATGTTTAAAGAAGAGCCTACCGGCTATGTCTTTGACAAATACAAGAGCTTTCAAATTCGTTAGTGTTACTTTTAGCATTTGCTAACCAACTATTATACAACAGACAACTTCCTGTCTACCTGTATATCTGTTTGCCCCCACTCCCCTCCCCTCTCTCTCTCTTTCTCTTTTGTTTCTTTATCCCTATCTGTTTTTATTTTTTGTATGTTTGACCTATATATCTCTTTCTCTCTTCCTCTCTGTTTCCATAAATCGATTTCTAATCTTGACAGGTATTAGAGCAAGAATCAGCATCATCTCTAACGGGCGAATTGTCGCTAAGCCTCGTTACTACATAGCTGAATGTATGTGTGTGTGTTTAGGTATATGTAAAGACATAAATCTAAGCATATATACATACATATATATATATATATATATATATATATTATATATATATATATATATATATATATATATATATATATATATAATATACATATGTATACACACTCACTTTCTTGTATAGATATTCATACACACATAC
>NW_020872573.1:262076-274576 GCF_003789085.1 Penaeus vannamei
AGAGAGAGAGAAAGGCATAAATATATTGAGGAATGCCAAAGCTTCACTGAATAAAAAGTATGACACGTAATCACAGAAGACTTTATAGTCGTAAATCAAATATTTTTCTCTTTCTTCGTCTGTTTTAATCCTCTTTCCATGTGTATTTGTCGCTTCCTCATTCAATTAAGAAAAAGAAGCATAACTCAAGACGAAAATATTTGCTCCTCGCCTTTCCTTTCTCTAATCTTATCCCCTTCCACCTTTCTTTTCTCATTTTTGTTCACTCCCAATTTTTATCTTGATTTTCTCCCTCTCCTCCTTTCCTCTGTAGAGTTTTTTTTTTTCATCACCTTTCGACTTTCTAGTTTTCTCCCTTTCCACCATTCAGCTCTTACGTATTCTTCCTCTCTACCTCTCTTTTATCGTATTCTCTCTCTCTGTCTTTCCTACTTCGAGATTTCTCCCTCTCTGTCCTTCCTACTTCGAGATTTCTGCCTATCCACCTTTCTTATCTCGTATTTTCTCCCTCTCCGTCTTTTTCTCTCGAGTTTTCTCCCTCTCTACCTCTCCTTTGTTGAATTTTCTCTTTCTCCATCTTGCCTCTCTTGAGTATTCTCTATCTTCGATTTTCTTCTCTACCCTTCTCCTCTCGAGTTTTCTGCCTCTCTACCTTTCCTCTCTCGAGTGTTCTCCCTCTCCATCTTCCATTTCTCGCATGTTCTTCTCTGCCTTTTTCTCTCCCTCTATTTTCTCTCGCGTTTTCTCCCTCCCCTCCTTTCCTCTTTCACAGTCCTTTTTCGAATATTTCTCCTCTCCTCTTCATGTTCTCTGCCTTTCTTATCTTATCTTTCTTCTCTCGTGTTTTCTCCGTCTCCTTCTTTCCTCTTTCACAGTCCCTTTCTCGAATATTCTCCCTCTCCATCTTCCCTTTCTCGTATGTTCTTCTCTGCCTTTCTTATCTTGAGTTTTATCTCCCTCTTATTTACCTCTCTCCTTTCTTCTCACATTCCCTTTCTCGAATGTTCTCCCTCTCCATCTTCGCTCTCTCGTATGTTCTTCTCTGCCTTTCTTATCTTAAATTCTTCTCTCTTTATTTCTCCGTTTCTCCTTCTTTCCTCTTCACATTCCCTTCCCCGAATATTTTCCCTCTCTATCTTCCCTCTTTCGTATGTTCTTCTCTGCCTTTCTTATCTTGATTTTCTCTCCCTTTATTTCTCTCTCTCTCCTTTTTTTTTCTCATTCCTTTCCGAATATTCTCCCTCCATCTTCCCTCTTTCGTATGTTCTTCTCTGCCTTTCTTATCTTGAATTTTCTCTCCCTTTATTTCTCTTTTCTCGCCTTTCTTCTTTCACATTCCCTTTCTCGAATATTCTCCCTCTCCATCTTCCCTCTCTCCTATGTTCTTCTCTACCTTTCTTATCCTGAGTTTTCTCTCCTTATTTCTCTTCTCCTCCCTTTTTTTTTCACATTCCCTTTCTCGAATATTCTCCCCTCTCCATCTTCCTCTCTCCTATGTTCTTCTCGCCTTTCTTATCCTGAGTTTTCTCTCCTTTATTTCTCTTCTCCGCTTTCTTCTTTCACATTCCCTTTCCTCGAATATTCTCCCTCTCCATATCTTCCCTCTTTCGTATGTTCTTCTCTGCCTTTCTTATCTTGGATTTTCTCTCCCTTTATTTCTCTTCTCTCGCCTTTCTCTTTCACATTTCTCGAATATTCTCCCTCTCCATCTTCCCTCTCTCCTATGTTCTTCTCTGCCTTTCTTATCCTGAGTTTTCTCTCCCTTTATTTCTCTTCTCTCGCCTTTCTTCTTTCACATTCCCTTTCTCGAATATACTCCCTCTCTATCTTCCCTCTTTCGTATGTTCTTCTCTACTTTTTCTTATCCTGAGTTTTCTCTCCCTCTATTTACCCTTCCTCCTTTTCTTCTTTCACATTCCCTTTCTCGAATGTTCTCCCTCTCATCTTCGCTCTCTCGTATGTTCTTCTCTGCCTTTCTTATCTTATTTTCTCTCTCGTGTTTTCTCCGTCTCCTTCTTTCCTCTTTCACATTCCCTTTCCCGAATATTCTCCCTCTCCATCTTCCCTCTTTCGTATGTTCTTCTCTGCCTTTCTTATCTTGGATTTTCTCTCCCTTTATTTCTCTTCTCTCGACTTTTTTTTTTCATTCCCTTTCTCGAATATTCTCCCTCTCCATCTTCCCTCTCTCCTATGTTCTTCTCTGCCTTTCTTATCTTGAAATTTCTCTCCCTTTATTTCTCTTTTTCTTTTCTTCTTTCACATTCCCTTTCTCGAATATACTCCCTCTCTATCTTCCCTCTTTCGTATGTTCTTCTCTACCTTTCTTATCCTGAGTTTTCTCTCCCTTTATTTCTCTTCTCCTCCTTTCTTCTTTCACATTCCCTTTCTCGAATATTCTCCCTCTCCATATTCCCTCTCTCCTATGTTCTTCTCTACCTTTCTTATCCTGAGTTTTCTCTCCCTTTGTTTCTCTTCTCTCGCCTTTCCCTCGCCCCTTGACGGTCCTGGTGCACATGGCAACACCAGTTCTGCCGCCGCCTCCTCGGTCTCTGTTTTGCCTTTCTCTCTTGTTCTCTCGCTTGTTCCTCCCTTTCCCCTTTTTCCTCTCTTTTCTGATTCTTCTTTCTTGTTCTGCTTCTTTTGTCTTACTAGTACTGTCTTATCTACATTTGTTTTGTTTTCGTTTTCTTGTGTTTTTTCTCATGTCTGCCTTTTTGTTTGTTTGTTTGTTTTATTTTGTTTTTCATTACTTTCCCCTTTTCTTCCTGTCTTCTCTCGCTTTTTAATACCCTCCGTCCCCTTTACCGTCCCCCAATCCCCTCTCTCTTTTCTATCCTGTCTTCTCTCTATGCTTTCTTATCTTCAATTGTGTTTACTCCCCTTTTGTTTTTGTTTTTTTGTTTTGTTTTCCCTCTTTCAGCTCTTCTTTTATCCTCTCTTCATTCCCGTCCACTTCTCTTCTAATGCTACTTCTCCTTTACTTCTATCTTTCTAAGCCTCTCTTCTCTCGCTTCTTCTTTTATCCCTCTCTCTCTTCCTTCCACTATCTCCTCTCTTTACGCCCCAACTTCCCCCTCCAATTTCCTTGTCTATCCTGTCTTCTATCCCGTTTCCTTCTTTCTTTCTCCTCCTCTCATTCTCTTCCTTCCCTTCGCCTTTACGTTCGAACCTCCTTCTCCATTGTTCTTACCTATGCTATCTTCTTTGCCTTCTCCTCCCTTTTATTTCCTTTCCTCCCCCTTTCTCTTCCTTCCAATACCCCGTTTTCTTTCTCTTTTGCTTCATTTCCCTCCCGCCTCCTCTTTCCCTTCCAGTACCCCATTTCTTTGTTTTTCCCTTTTTCTCTGCTCTTACCATTCCCTTGTCTTTACATCAGTTCCAATACTCCTTTTCCTTTGTCTTTTCCTTTCTTTCCCTTCTTTCCCCTCCACACTCATATATATATATATATATATATATATATATATATATATATATATATATATATATATATATATATATATATATGTGTGGTGTGTGTGTGTGTGTGTGTGTGTGTGTGTGTGTGTGTGTGTATGTGTGGTATTATATGTATATATATGTATATATATATATATATATTATATATATATAATATATATATATATATATATAATATATATATATATATATATATATTATATATATATATATATATATATATATATATATATATATATAGAGAGAGAGAGAGGAAGAGAGAGAGAGAGAGAGAGAGAGAGAGAGAGAGAGAGAGAGAGAGAGAGAGAGAGGGAGAGAGACTTTGGGATTCAGGTCGGTGGCTCTCATTTACAGGCTATTAGATCCTGTCAGTGTCGAGTCTGATGCCGCCACTTGGTGTGGTTCCTCCCCTTCTCCCCTGACCCCCTACCCTGACCCTGACCCCCTCCCCTGACCCTGCCACTCCCCTGACCCTGCCACTCCCTCTCCCTCTCCCCTTTCCTCCCCCTCCCCCTTTCCCCTCCTCCGTCGGTGTGCTGTCGCGGCGAGGCCAGAGGTTTGTTAAAGGTTCCCGCTGACCTGAATCTTAATGCAAGGCTATGAACACTCGCATGGCAGAGGGGTGAGGGTGGAGGGGGGGTAGGGAGGGGTTGGGGGTTGGGGTTATTGGAGGGGGGGGGGGGGAGGGATAGGGAGGTGTTGGGATGGCAGGAGTGAGGGGGGGGATAGAGGGTTGGGGGGGGGTTATTGGAGGGGGGTGAGGGGGGATAGGGGAGGGGGGGTTGGGGTTATTGGAGGGGGATGAGGGGTGAGGGGGGATAGGAGGGGTTGGGGGTTGGGGTTATTGGAGGGGTGAGGGGTGAAGGGGGATAGAGAGGGGTTGGGGGTTATTTGGAGGGGAGTGGAGGTTGAAGGAGGGATAGGGAGGGTTGGGAGCTGGGTTTATTGGGGGGTGAGGGGGGGATAGGGAGGGGTTGGGGAATGGGGTTATTGGAGGGGGGTGAGGGGTGAGGGGGATAGGAGGGGGTTGGGGTTAGGTTATTGGAGGGGGAGGGGGGAGGAGGGATAGGGAGGGGTTGGGGGTTGGGGTTATTGGAGGGGGTGAGGGGGATAGGGAGGGTTGGGTTGGGGTTATTGGAGGGGAGGGGTGAGGGGGATAGGGAGGGTTTGGGGGTTGGGGTTATTGGAGGGGGGTGAGGGGTGAGGGGATAGGGAGGGGTTGGGGTGGGGTTATTGAGGGGGGAGGGGGGGAGGTTGCAAGGAGGGATAGGGAGGGGTTGGGAGTTGGGGTTATTGGGAGGGGGTGAGGGGGGATAGGAGGTTGGGGGTTGTTGGAGGGGGAGGGGGATAGAGAGGGGTTGGGAAGAGGGTGAGGGGGATAGGGGGGTTGGGGGTTGTTGGGGGGGGATGGGGTGAGGGGGATAGGGAGGGTTGGGGGGGGGGGTGAGGGGTGAGGGGGGATACGGAGGGTTGGGGGAATGGGGTTAGTTGGAGGGGGGTGACGGGGTGAGGGGGGATAGGGAGGGGTGGGGGATGGGGTTATTGGGAGGGGGGTGAGGGTGGATGGGCGTATTGGAGGGGGTGAGGGGTTGGGGTTATTTGGGGGGGGTGGGGGGTTATTGGAGGGGGGTGGGGGGATAGGGAGGGGGGAGGGGGAGAGGGGTTGGGGGGGTTGGGGGGGGTGAGGGGGATAGGGAGGGTTGGGGGTTGGGAGGGAAGGGGTGATGGGGTGGGGGGGGGGTGGGGGGGCTGGAGGGGGGGGGAGGGAGCGGATAGGAGGGTTGGGGGGTTTGGGTTATTGGGAGGGGGGTGAGGGGTAGGGGGGATAGGGAGGGGTTGGGGTTGGGGTTATTGGAGGGGAGGGAGGGGGGGAGGTTGGAAGGAGGGATAGGGAGGTGGTTTGGGGGGAGGGGGGTGAGGGGGATAGGGAGGGGTTGGGGGTTGTGTTGTGAGGGGGGTTGGAGGGGGATGAGAGGGATAGAGAGGGTGGGGGATGGCAGGGGGGTGAGGGTGAGGGGGGATTGGGAGGGGTTGGGGGGTTGTTGGAGGGGGGTGAGGGGTGAGGGGGATAGGGAGGGTTGGGGGCAATGGGGTTATTGGAAGGGGGGGAGGGTGAGGGGGTAGGAGGGGTTGGTGATTGGAGGGGGGTTGGGTTGGGTTATTGGAGGGGGGGTGAGGGGTTTTGGGGTTGGAGGGGGGTGAGGGTGAGGGGGGATAGGGAGGGTTGGGGGTTGGGGGTTATTGAGGGGGGAGGGGAGGTTGTAGGAGGTATAGGGAGGGTGGGGTTGGGTTATTGGAGAGGGGGGTAAGGAGGATAGTGATGGCAGGGTGAGGGGTGAGGGGGATAGGGAGGGGTTGGGGTTGGGGTATTGGAGGGGGGGGTGGGGGGGAGGGGAGTTGGAAAGGAAAGGGATAGAGAGGTGTTGGGATGGCAAGGGGTGTGGGGTGAGGGGGGGATAGGGAGGGGTTGGGGGTTATTGGAGGGGGGGTGGAGGTTGAAAGGAGGGATAGAGAGGTGTTGGGATGGCAAGGGGTGAGGGTGAGGGGGATAGAGGGGGGTTGGGGTTATTGGAAGGGGGGAGGGGAGGTTGAAAAGGAGGGATAGAGAGGTGTGGGGATGGCAAGGGGGTGAGGGGTGAGGGGGGGGATAGAGAGGGGTTGGGTTATTGGAGGGGGGAGGGGAGGTTGCAAGGAGGGATAGAGAGGTGTTGGGATGGCAAGGGGTGAGGGTGAGGGGGGATAAGAGAGGGGTTGGGGGTTGGGGTTATTGGAGGGGGGGAGGGGAGGTTGCAAGGAGGGATAGAGAGGTGTTGGGATGCAAGGGGGTGAGGGGTGAGGGGTATAGGGAGGGGTTGGGGGTTGGGTTATTGGAGGGGGGAAGGGAGGTCGAAAGGAGGGATAGAGAGGTGTTGGGATGGGGTTAGAGGGGGGAGAGTTGGGGGAGGGAGGGAAGGTGGGTGGAGGGGGGTGTGATGGACAAGAGGGGTGAATTTGGGAAGGTTACAAAGCGTGGAGGATTGTTAGAGGGGGAGGGGGAGTTATGGGTTTATGGGGTAGATGGGAGTGAGTGAGTAGGGGTTGGTGGGGGTTGGGAGTAATTGGTGAGATTGAGGGTGAATATTGGGGGTGAGAGGGGTTTAGGGCACGTGGAGGGGGTTGAGGGAAAGTGAGGGAGTGAGAGAAAGTGGAGGGAGTTGAGAGAGTGGAGGAGTTGAAGAAGTGGAGGACAAGTACAAACTGACGAGGTAAAAAAACATGTTTGAATAGAAGAAAAAAAGAACGAATTAAAAAGCTAAATGAAAGCCGAGACACAAGGAGACCAAACAGACATATTAAGGAACAAAAATAGAGGTTTGAAAAGGACAGAGAGAGGTCATTGAGTTGCTTAATTTCACTCTCCATCCAGCTGTCAATCATTCTCGAATTCACGTTTTTGTTCTGGGTCGGATTTTCTTTTTAAATGTCACGGTGTAATCAAGAATCGCGAATCATATTTACTTAATTAAATGTCTGGTTTCTAATCCCTCATTCAGGCGGGACGAAAAGTAAATCAATGTTTTGTTAGAAACGAGAAAAAGGTGAAAAGAAATCAATCGATTCTGTTAGAATAAAAAGAGAGAAAAAAAGATGATTAAATATCTGTTCGTTACGTTAGTCTGTCTGTGAAGTTTAGATAATGTGAAGTTATTTGTTTTAATTTTTATTCATGAAACAAACAGCAGAAGAGATTGATGCGCAGATAAACACTGAAATGAAATAAGTTTTCATTAAATAAAAACAAAAAACTCTGTTTAGTGTAAATTGTCAATGAGTATTCATTCCCACATATGCTCATGCATTCAATAAGAACAATATTAAGTAAGCAAATAATAAACATTGATACTCACACGACCAATAATAGGTATTTCTTCACACTGGTTGTGGCTAGACCTATGCTCCGTCACCCTAAAGCGAACGAAGGCTTTTATTGGTATATGAATATCGTCCCTCGTGCCCCACACCACGGCTGGATAAAGCTTTCTTTGTTTCATCTGTTTGCTTCCGCCGTTAAATGCTTTACAGCTCAGTGTGAATGTGAAGCACTTCCATTCACTCTGGCTCGATCCTATTTTGTGGGTCTCTTGACTTCTGCATTGAGCACGCTCTTACGGCTCTCGTCCTTTCTCTCTCTCTCTCTCTTTCTCTTCTTTCTCTCTCGCTCTCTCACTCCCTCTCTATCTAGTTACTACTTATCTATCTCTGTCTATCTGTATGTATGTACTCTCTCTGTTTCGATTTCTCTCTTACTCTCTCTCTTTTTCTTTCACTCTCTCTCTTTCTCTTTCTCTATCTATCTATCTATCTATCTCCCCCCCCCCCCTCTCTCTCTCTCTCTTCTCTCTCTCTCTCTCTCTCTCTCTCTCTCTCTCTCTCTCCTCTCTCTCTCTCTCTCTCTCTCTCTCTTCTCTCTCTCTCTCTCTCTCTCTCTCACTCCCTCTCTATCTAGCTATCTACTTATCTATCTCTGTCTTTCTATATGTATTATCTCTCTTTCTTTACTTCTCTCCTCCTCTCTCCCTCTCTCTGTCTTGGATCCTCCCCCCCCCTATCTTCTCTCTTATTTATCTATCCGTTTTGTCTGTATGTCTCTCTCTAATTACTCTCTCTCTCTTTCTTTCATTTTCTCTCTCTCTCTCTCTCTCTCTCTCTCTCTCTCTCTCTCTCTCTCTATCTATCTATCTCCCTCCCTCCCCTCTCTCTAGTTGTGTGTGTGTCTGTGTGGAATTGAGCTTCTCTTCCCTTCTCTATTTAAAACACTATAATGTAAAGAAAAAAAAATTCTCGCGTGGAATAACTGGGTGGATTAATTCTCTAAAGTCCGTCCAGTTATGTTGATGGGAATGTGCATGTATCTTTCTGCGCTAACATACACAGATTTTTTTTCTCCTGTATGTTCTCGTATAGAAATTATAAATTATAACGCATTAACCATAACGCATTATACAGAGCATAGTCGTTGCATCGTTTGTTCTTATATCACAGTATATGTATGAATATATTGTCTATTCTGTCATATTCCTGTTTCTCATTTCCAAACATTCTATATGTAGACTTGTTTTCGATTAATCAATTCAAATACCTGTATATCTGACTATATAAAGTAATATAACTTATAAAAAAAAACCTGTACACCTTTGTATTTCTAGAACTCGAAGACAATTTTCACATAATCTGTATATATTACAGTAAATACCTATAAACATGGGAATCTCCACAACTAGAACGACTAGAAGGATTCCTTTTATGCAATCTGATCCCATATATAACGAGCATAGATACAGAAACGGATTAGATTCCCTCTGTCATTGTTTGTCGGAAACCACACACGGTATGTTCTCTTGCTGTAACCAAACCCACGCTCGTTTTCTTGTCCTTTGAATAAACTTCTATTGTTATTTGACTTTCGGTTCGGTGCCTATTGTCAAACTGCTATTGTTTATTCATGGCTCTTGATAATAAAGAAAATTCAATTTGGTTCTGTTTGATGATCAAGGTGAGAATGTTTAATGGCTATTTTTTTTTCTTTATTATTTTTTTTTTTTTTTTTTTTTATTTATTTTTATTTATTATTTATTATTATTATTATTTTTTTAATGTATGTTATGAATTAGTTTTCTTGTTTTCTCTCATTTGCACAGAGAATTAACTTTAGAAAGATTTTGTAGCTAGGGCTTTCACCATCAGTACCATTATTACCCATGGTAAAAATCACGCTGAAAAAATGTTAATCTAACAGTAATAACAATGACAGTGATAATGATAACCACAGCAACGGCAAAAACAACAAATAATTACGAATTAGCAACAAGTACGTCTATAATAATAGTAATAATAATAACAAAAATAATATTAACGATAATGATAATGATAACAATAATAATAAAATGAAACAATAATAATAACAATGTTAACAATAATAAAACAATGATAGCAATGATAATAACAATGATAATAATTATAATAATGGTTGTTATTTGTATAATAACAATAATGGTAATAATAATAATAATGATAAGAAAGAGAGAGAGAGAGAGAGAGAGAGAGAGAGAGAGAGAGAGAGAGAGAGAGAGAGAGAGAGACTGTACTTAAGATCGCCATTTCTTAAAGGTAATACAGTAACCTCGATAAACAGGAAAAAAAAACATTTGTATATTATGGAGAGCTATAGAACCATTTTGTATGAGGCTTCGTAGTGAAGAACCATCTAATTCTTTCCTGTATACTGACACTAATAATTCCATTTTTTCATTATTATTTATTTATTTATCTATTTTTTATTATTTTCATTTATATTTATTTATTTATTTATTCTATTTTTTATTATTATTATTTTTTGTGTGCGTTTCCTCTTGTTAACAAACCTCGACGAAAACAAAACCTCCCTGTTTCGGTTAATAATAACTCTCCTTCTCGAGACTGGCCTTGCTACAGGAACACATTTCTGCGCGAACCATTCACCGGATGACAAAGACGTAATTAGTCCCCGCTACATCCCCTAGCATCGACGAGGCATAGCAAATTAAAGGTCACTCTGTAATATCTTTTTTTTATGCTATTCCGAACTGCTCAGTGAGGTCAATAACCGGGTTGAAGTCTTTTATCTCGTCTCATTTGAAATTGGAGTTCTGATGGTTAGGTGGTTGGGGCAGTTGGTAATAAGAGCGGGTTTGGCTTCGTTTTTCCATCTCTTTCTTTTTCTTTCTCTCTCTTTCTCGCGATCTGTCTTTTCTCCTTTTTCTTATTGTCTTTCTGTGTTTGTTCTGTTCTGTCTGTATTTCTTTGTGGTGTGTGTTTGTTGTGTGTTGTGTGTGGTGTGGTTTATTTGTCTGTCTCTCATTCTCTCTTTCTTCCTTCCTTCCTTTCTTTCTTTCTTTCTTTCTTTCTTCTTTTTCTCTTCTCTCCTCTCTCTCTCTCTCTCTCTCTCTCTCTCTCTCTCTCTCTCTCTCTCTCTCTCTCTCTCTCTCTCTCTCTCTCTCTCTCTCTCTCTCTCTCTCTCTCTCTCTCTCTCTCTCTCTCTCCTCCCACACACTCTCATTTTCCTTCCTTCTTACAATTTGTGTCCAAAATCAAGAGAAGAACTGCAGCATGACTCGCCGTATTTGGGTAACCGTTCTTCTTTATGTTTCCGGATTATAGGCCGACGCTCCTTGCCTCACTCATCCCCCCCCCCCCCCCCCCGCCGCGGATTCATGTTCCTCGGCGGTGTATTTAGCCGAGGAAACGATTCGGTTGCCGTACGAATTATGGAGTGAAAGTG
Organism: Penaeus vannamei; assembly: GCF_003789085.1. Classification (NCBI taxonomy): domain Eukaryota; kingdom Metazoa; phylum Arthropoda; class Malacostraca; order Decapoda; family Penaeidae; genus Penaeus; species Penaeus vannamei. The sequence goes on from NW_020872573.1 coordinate 272,833, forward strand.
TAAGATTCAACGGTACTTTATATAATTTTTTGGCAAATCATGAACAAGAAAAAAGAAAAGAAAAGAAAAGAAAGAAAGAAAAAAGAAAAGAAAAGAAAAGAAACTTGAGAAAGGAAGAAAAGAAAAAAATATTACGTTCTAGAGCAAGCGCGATATACCTGCATTGGGGTTTATTTCCGACCTCGTTCTTCTCAGAAGCTAAAACGACACCTTAAATTCCACGGAGGGAAAAGCTAACACCTAAATGGATTTATCGTCGCTGTTGCTTTGGCGTGGGGATCTATACCGGCCATTTTGGGTAATCATACGCAGAATTCTTTGGAGAAAAAGTTTTTAAAAATCATTTCTAATCGTGAATGTATCGAACAGATAACGCAGATACACAGACTCATACGCATAAGACATACACACATGCATATACACATAGTTATAAACATGCACATAGAAATATACTCATGTATGTTATAAGTTCAGGATAGCTAAGGATATTTTAGAAAACTATAATATAATTTGAAATATTTAAGTTCTATAGTACCAGCCATAAGCTAAATACCAGAATCGTACCAAATTTGGAACAGCAATGATCAAGGTTAATTTAAAATAAATTTTCACTATTCCTGGCTTCCCTTAAGGTAAAAGATATTCCAGGTTGGTTTGATTATGATAATTACCAATAACGTTGATAGCCGATAATGATATTATGAACAGGAATGGTTATTTAGGTTACCATTGCATTGATGATGGTGATGATAATAATATTCGTGATAATAATAGTTACAGAAGGAAACCTTAGCAGCAATATAAAAGGTTAACTACTATAATAATGATGATAAAGATAAAAGTAAAACACATGAAAATGGTAAAGAAAAAATAATGATGATAAAGATAAAAGTATAACATATGAAAATTAAAAAGATATTAATAGTAATAGTAATAATGATGATAAGTATAATGAGATGGTAATAATCATTATATTGATGATAATGGCAATAACATTCATAATAAAACAGTTATAATAATATTGACGATAACAATTATAATAGAACAATAATGATGATAACAAAAATAATAATGAAAACAATAATAATGATGATAACAACAATAATAATGATGATAATGATAATGATAAAAGCGAAAATAGTCAGGATAAATATCATAAAATAATAATAATAGTAAAACATAATGACATAAATAATGATAACATAATGTTATAAATGAATAATGATAAAAATTATATAAATAACAATAATAATAGTAACATCAATTGTAATGATGATGATGATAATAATGATAATACTTGTTATAATAATAATAATGGTAATGATAATAGTGATGATAATAATAAAAATAATAATAATTGTTATTATTATTATAATGATAGGAATAGTGATAATGATAGTAATAATGATAATATAATAGTAATGAAATAATGACGATGATATAATGATAATAATCGTATAATAATATGATAATAATTATGATAATAATAATAATAATAATAATAATAATAGACTAATCATAATAATTAAATAATAATAATAATAACAATAATAATAATAAATAATAATAATGATAATGATACTACCACTACTGCTATTACTAATACTACTACTACTAATAATAAATAATAATAATAATGATATGAATAATGATGATAACAATAATAATATTAAAGGTAATAATGATAATGTTAATGGTGATAAAAATAATGATAATATTAATAATAATGATGATATTATTCATA
>NW_020872573.1:289576-292076 GCF_003789085.1 Penaeus vannamei
GGAAAGGATAGAGGGATGGGGAAAGGGAAGGAGAAAGAGAAAGGAAGAATGAGGAGGGAAAAGGAGGAGGAGAGGATAGAGGGATGGGAAAAGGGAAGGAGAAAGAGAGAGGGGAAGAGAGAAGGAGGAGAAGATAGAGGGATAGTAAAAGGGAAAGGCAAAGTGAGAGGGAATATGAGGAGAAATACAAATGAAGTCACTACATAAACCCTCCCATAAGGATATTTTCTAGACCCGTTCTTAAGGACAGTAAAGCCACAGAGAATAAAGCCTTATTTTGAAGAAAAGGAACAGGAGAGGAAACATCATGAAGACGCAATAAAGACAAAGTATGGAGCACGGTAAAGGAAATGGAAAACAAAGAAAGCAAAACCGATCAGAAACATGCAATTGTACCAATCTGACTCAAGCCTCCTCTCTTCTACCCATCTTTTCCTTCCTCTCTTTCATTTCTTTCTTCTGTTCTTCCCTTTTCCTTATTGCCCTCTCCCTTTTGTCCTGTTTCGCTGTCTTCTTCTATCTCCAATTTCTCGTTACTCCTTTCCTTTTATCTCCAAAATCTTTCGCTTCTCCTTCTTATCCACTCTCTCGTCTCCTCTTCCTACTTCTTTTTTATATACATCTTTTTTTTCTTTCTTTCTCATTTTCTCTCTCTTATCAGTCCTATCTCCCACTCTCTTCCCTTCCCTCTCCTAAACTACCTGCTCCTCTCTCCTCCCCCTCTTACCCCCCTCTTTATCCATTCTCACTCCCTCCCTCGCCCTCCTCCTCCCCCCTCCCCTCATCCTTCTTCTTAGCTGCCAGACGTACAACCAACACGCGACGTCGTTCAAACTCTTTTTTTTTCATTAGAGTTTATAAATCTGTGTTGTCTCTCCGGCACGAAGACTCGCATTGGAACCTTTGAATGTGATGTATGATATATATATATATATATATATATATATATATATATATATATATATATATATAATATATATATATATATATATATATAATATATATATATATATATATATATATATATATATATATATATATATATATATATATATATATATATATATATATATATATTATATATATATATATATATACATACACACACACACACACACACACACACACACACACACACACACACACACAACACACACACGACACACACACACATACATATATATATACACATATATATATATATATATATATATATATAATATATATATATATATATATATATATATATATATATATATATATATATATATATATAGAAAAGAAAAAAAATTCAATAACGCTCATTTTCTCGTGCATTTTCTTCAAGAAAAAAAAAATCATTGTCGGTAGTTACACACGCCCTTGCGAATTCATTCACGTCACGGGCCCTCATGCATATGCGTTTTTGCTATATCTCGGCCCAGGCGTCTTGACGAAGTGGTTTTTGTCTTTTGCAAATATCAACGTCATGCATTTATGAGCGAGTCCCAGAGACGGATCGTCATGCACCCGTGAATGAGTAGGAGAGGCGCATGGCTCACTAGACCTTAATAGGCTGAAACTGCATTGAGGGAAAGAGGTACTATATATGCGCTGTAGGTTGATAAAGGCTGGACTGTGTAAGTGTTTCAAGGTAGATTAATGTTTCTTTTATATTCACAGCATATCATCTAGGGATCAATTGATTCTCAGAAGGCATATATATGTATGTCGAGATAGATAGATAATAGAGGGATAGATGGAGATAAGGAGGGAGAGGGAGAGAGAGAGAGAGAGAGAGAGAGAGAGACGAGAGAGACGAGAGAGAGAGAGAGAGAGAGAGAGAGAGACGAGAGACGAGAGAGAGAGAGAGAGAGAGAGAGAAGAGAAGAGAGAGAAAAAGGACAGAGACAGAGAGACAGACTGAGACAGACAAAACAAAAAGACAAACAGACAGACAGAGACAGATAACCAGACAACCAAACAAGGAGAGAAAAATCCTCTAGATCCGACCTACTTACACTGCCCTAGGTCTCCCTACACCGACTACCTACCCCATAGACTCCAGTTCTGTCTTAAAGCAACACCTGTCAGAACTAAAACCACTCTGCCAGTCGATATTTCAGTCAGTCCAAAGAGAGAGTTCGAATGAATCAATCAAAACTGACAGAGAAAGTGTTTTAGGTGTCACATTAAGCATTCGGCCAACAGCTAATTTTCGGGGAGTCACTTCGTCTCATATGCATGAAAAGTATATTCACTTTCATGCTCCAAGGCTTCAGTAATGACTCGCTTGAATAATGAATGAGAAGACGAGCGACTCGCGTGAAATATTGCGCTGATAAATATGCCCACGATTGAACACGAAGAAAGGAGTTCTTGCGGTTGCACATGTGACAGAGCGATGCGAGGACCAGGCACTTGATTGCAACACCGTGCGGAGGTGAATTTCGCATGAATGTACGGTGCTAATTGTATTCAGTATCTTATCTCTCTCTCTCTCTTCATTTTTCTGGCTCTC
>NW_020872573.1:304576-307076 GCF_003789085.1 Penaeus vannamei
GATTGATGGTGATGATGACTGATGATGGTGATGACTGATGATGGTGATGATGATTGATGGTGATGATGATGACTGATGATGTGATGGACTGATGATGTGATGATGATTGATGATGATGATCGATGATTGATGATTATGATTGATGATGATGATGATGATGATTGATTGACGATGATTATGATGAAGATGATAATGATTAATGATGATGATGATTGCATAACAACACAAACAGAATACACAAACCTATTAATGCCAATAAGAAACTGACACTTACGTAAATACACTAATCATAAGATATCGTAAGTATCAGCAAATTCATATCATGTTATGAAGATTTTCACCTGATTGCACTTCCTTTGCATTGCTAATCAAGGTGCAATTGCATTTTCACCTACGCACCTGAGAGAGATGACTGACCTCCGTTGCAAAATAAAAGGTCAGTATTGCAGAGGATCTATTTAATATTAATGGTGATGATTGATGATGATGGGGATGATTGATGACGATGGTGATGATTGATGATGATTGATGACGATGGTGATGACTGATGATAATGATTGATGATGATCGATGGTGATGATGATGGGGGTGACGATTGATGTTTGATGATGATGATGATGATGATGATTGGTGATGGTGACGATGATTATGATGATAATAAAGATTAATGATGATGATTAAAAACGAATAGAAGAATAGTGATGATGATGATTAAAGAAGGAGGATAGTGGTGATGAAGGCGAAGATGATAATGAGGAAAACGAGGAGAGTGGTAGTAATGATGATTTTGATGAGGAGGAGGATAGAATGGTGATTTGTGATATGATAATGAAAGTTGCTAGTAATGATGACACAAAAGATAATAATAATTATTATCATTATCATAATGATAATATTAATGATAACAATAATACCGATAATAATAAGAACAACAACAATAACAATAATAATTATTCTCATATTAAGCTATATAATGAGCCACACTGAAAAAATCGAGATTTATACCACCAAAGGTGTCAGCGCAGGTCAAGATACAGCTAAGAAAGAATGAATAAAAGAAAGGCAGCTAATTACGTAAGAAAAACATGTTAGCTGAAGTTTTAAACTTATCAAGAATCGAAGTTACAATCTCTGAAGGCAATCTATTCCAAAGTCTACAAATAGCAGTAAAAAAAGCATCTAGAAAACTGACTTGTAGACGATCGACTTACATCAAATGTCATTGAATTGAGGGTCATAGAACTTCTAGTAATTCTTGCAGGTTGATAAAAATCAGGTAAAAAAATATATATGTGAATTATCGGTTACAATCTTGTATAAAACTGAAAGAGCCCCAATAACTCTACGATGTCCAATGTCCAAATTTAAGTCAGGCAGGAGAAATTTAATGGAATTAAAAGAACGATCAAACAGTCTTAAGTGTGAGTCTGCAGCAGATAACCACGCAGAAGAACAATACTCAAAATGAGGCAGAATAAAAGAAAAAAAGCACCTACGTGTAATGTTGCCATCTTCATAGATTTTCTTGCACTTGCGAGCGATGCCTAACTTTGATGAAACTGCCCGGGCCATATTCCTAATATGCAATTCAAATGTAAGTTTTGAATCAAAGGTTACACCTAAGAGCTTCGAGTTATCCACCGAAGTGATTAAGACTCCGTTAATCAGCAGACTTGGATGCTGAGGCAACTGCGTTCGAGACCGACACATAATCATTTCTTTAGACTTAGTAGGATTTAATTTCATGCCCTACCGAGAGCACCACGATTGAATCATCATCAGATCTACAGTGAGACTGTCAGCTACTATTTGCCTAGTTGCCGGATAAAGAGCAAAGGGCCAAGAACACTACCCTGAGGAACCCCAGAAGATATATGAGAATACGAGCTGAAACTACCATCAACATGAACACCCTGCTGCCTACCAGTTAAAAATTCAGTTAAAATACTTAAAACTTTACCACCTACACCAAAAGACTGTAACTTAAAAATTAAACCCTTGTGATTAACAGTGTCAAAAGCTGCACTAAAATCCAGCGAGACAAGCCTTGACTCATGACCCTTATTTCTTGCGCCAACATAAGCAGTGCATCTGAGTCTCTGGAAGTAATAGTATATAGTCTCTGAATAGTAATAATAATAATAGAAATAATAATGATAATGATAATATGATTAATAATAGTAATAGTAGATATAATGACATTACCAAAAATGATAAGTAATATTAATAATAAAAATAATAATGATAGTACTGTTAATAATGAAAATAATAATACTAATGATTATTAATATCTTTTATCATAATTATCATCATTATTGGTACTGTTGCTATTATTATTATTATTATTATTATTATTATTATTATTATAAATATCATCATTATTATCATTATTCTCGCTTTCTTGTTATTATTGATTTTATCATTATCATCATCATCGTCGTCATTGTTATCATCATCATCGTTATCATCATTATCGTTATCACTTTTATCATTATCATAA
>NW_020872573.1:317076-319576 GCF_003789085.1 Penaeus vannamei
AACTTCGTGAAACTTGCTTTCATTAATAACTATGTTTGCATCTCACTGACTATTACTCGTCTCGCTATAGCTACGTTAGCCCCTTAGAACTATAAAGGGTTGAGTCGCAGAGAGAGAGACGGCTGTCTCTCGTGATCAGCAGAGGACCTGAATATTCATGCATACCTAAGTATTTTGTGCGGATAGGTCACGGGTGAGATAATTGGACTTATATTGATTACTACTCAAGATATAATAAGGTAAATACCCAATCACAACTGAGTGTTTATGGTACATATTTGGGATGTTCGAGTTATTGCATTTATTATAAATATTATATGATATATATAATATTATATAAAAATATAAATTAAGTAATAATATACTGATTTAATATAATATATTATATATTAATATATATATCAATTATATATATATTATATAAATTAATAAATAAAAATTTATATTAATGATGATTATAATATACTTTTAATTAATATATTATATTAGGTGATATATTTTACATGTTATTATATATACATATTATATACATACTATTACTATATATATATATATTATAATATATATATATTTATATATAATATATATATATATATATAATATATTATATAGATTTTATATATTAATTATATATGTTAAACATATATAATATTTATATAATTATAATGTATTTGATATTTTTATTATTTATATATATATATATTATATATATAACAAATTATACTACATATATATATATTAAGAGAGAGAGAGAGATAGAGAGAGAGAGTATGAGAATCATATATATTATATATGTAATATATATATTACACAACAGCAAACACACAACACAGCACAACCCCCACACACACCAGCACACACACACAACAGACACCACACACAGCACACACACAACACACATTATAAATAGATGTATATATATATATATATATATAAGATAATTTTATTATATATTATTATACTATATATAAATATATAATATATATAATTATATTAGTATAATATCGATTATATATATATATATATATATAGTACTGACTCTATTATATATGAATATAATTTAGAATATATATTATAGATATATCATATCATACTAATAATATTATATATATATATTATATATTATAGTATATATATATATTTACGTATTATGTATTTGATATATTATAATATATTATATGATATAATTATATATATATATAATAATATAGATTAATATATATAATATATGGTATATATGGATATTATATGGATATATAAAGAATACATATAGATAGATAGAGATTACATGTATAAATACTTTAATATTACTAGTTATATATATATTATATGACGGGATAAAGAGATTAAGAGTAAGAGAATAATATATATGTATATATATATATGGTATATGTTAGTATAGTAAGTGATAGATATATGAGCATGATTATATAATATAATAGTATAATGAAGAGATGAGTGAAATATGATTTATATGTATTAATACATATATAGTATAATATGATATATATTATAGTATAATATATATATGTAAGTAAGATAGTATAGTATATAACATAATATACATATATATTACATAGAGTATATAGATTATATATATATATATATATAATATATAAGGTAATTACTATAATATATATATATTATAACAGTAATGTTTTAGTAAGCTATAGATAGATTATATAGTATATAGAATAGTAAGATAGATGATAGTTAGTATGTAGGAGAGAGAAGAGAGAGATGCAGAATATGAAAATAAATGTAAGAGGTATGATATTTATAGAAGTTATATATATAATTACATTATAATCGGTTTAATATACTTAATCATCATTCACTATATATATAAAACTATCATATATATTATATATAATAATATGTTATAACATTAATATAATATATATTTGTAATTATTAATTAATATAATATTATTAATATATAATATATATATATATTATATATATTAATAATATATATATAATATCATATTACATCATAAATAAATATATATATATCATAATACTCTCCTAGCTGTCTAATCATATTATCTATTTAATTAGTATTGTGAGATGTGTTTACAAAATATATAATTATATAAATATATATATAATATATATAATATATACTATAAATTTAATATATATATATATATCATATATATATATTATTAATATAGTATATATTATTAATAAGTATATATCATATTAATTAATTATATATATAATATAAATTATTATTAGTAGTGGTATTAGTGTATTAGTGGTATTGTATCATATATTATATATATATATTATGTATAGCTACTTTATGTGTGTATTGGATAGTGTATATAATATTTGTATATATATTTATTATATTACATATATTGTTACACACACACACACACACACCCATGCAAGCGTGACACAGTTCGTGACACACACACACCACACTTACCACATCATCGCTACTACAGCTGTGAACATCACGACGCTGTGTGTGTGCAACAGTGATATATATA
>NW_020872573.1:324576-327076 GCF_003789085.1 Penaeus vannamei
CAGTTCAGGACCATATCATCTTCCCCATCACTATACGTCTACCTCCGTCCTGGGTTTGCTTTTGATCACATACCGTTTGACCATCGAAGCCCATCCGCTAAGCCATTTCACTGAAGCGTATCTGAACGAACGCTACGTATCTACGCCTAAGGGAATTGGGCGATCAACATCGATAGAGCGAATAATGGGATATGCTATACATACTGACCAGAATACTGTTCTGCGTTAATGGCACGGAGCTTGTAAAGGAGAGAGGATGATTTTGCAATTAGTGAACCAGAGACAAAGTCGGATACTTAGAACGAAAGCGTTTGGCGCAATTAATTAAGAAAGGATAGTAGTGAGAATAACAACGTATAAAATAGTGTAAGTATCTACTTATGTTGGAAATGATCCTACCTGCAGTGATATTTGCAATGAATTAATCGCTCTGACAAATGGATAATATGAACCAAAAGATTATTTAGAGTAGCAAAAATCTTTGTTCGGTAAAAAAGGTCCCTGACATGAAGAAGTGAACGAGAATGAAGCACAGACAATTACTGCACAACATTTTCAATATGCAAATGATGCTTCTCCTGGAAATGATAATCACTATACGGCGAAATTTCATCATTATTTCTCTGTATTCTTTTGTACTTTATCGTCTGTGAGTCTGAAATAGATCGTGATCACTACCATCCATATTATTCCATATTTCTTAGTATCTTAATTAGCATAATTGTAGTTAATGTTGATACTCTAATGATAATTATAGGAATAATAGTAGGGATAATAATGGCGATGATAATGATGATGATCAATATTACTACTATTAGTAATATTCATAATGAAAAGAAATATATTTGATAAGAACGATAATAGTAATTATGATGACAATAATGTTTATGATGATGATAATATAATGATAGTACAAAATAATAATGATAACAATGATAATAAAAAATATTAATAATAAAAATATGGTAATAGTGACAAATGAAGGTTAAAATCATGATAATAGTTATAACATTAGTATTGTTATTAATATTATTACCAGTCATGTTGTTGTTAAAGATATTACTAAAAATATTAATGATAATAATACTGGTGATAATGATGGCAATAATAATGATAATAAAAAAGTAATAATAATAATAATAATAGATAGATAACAATGTAGAATTATAATGATAATGATGATAGTAACAACGATAATAATGATAATAATAAAATCATTAATTAAAAATATTAATAAAAAATAAAAAAAACAATAATGATTATAATGATAATGATAATCGTAATAACAATAGTAATAATACTAACAACAATGATGATGATAATAATGATAATGATAACATTTATAATAACATTCTTAACAACAGTAATAAAAGAGGATAATGACGTTAATAATAAGAATGATGATAATATCGATGACAATAATAATAGTGATAATAACAACTAAACAAATTATGACAGTGATAATGACAATACTTAGAGTAATTACAATGATAATGATAATAATTGATAATGATAATATTAATATTGATACTAATAAAAATTATGAAAATAACAATGATAGTATTAACGATAGCGATAATTATTATTATTGTTATTATTGGTAAGATTATCATCATTACCAGTATTATAATTATCATGATTTTCATTATCATTTTCATTATTATTATCGTAATTATCATTATTGTTATAATTATTATTTTCATTTATATATAATTTTTTTATTATTTTCATTTATGTATTTTTTTTTTGATTAAATTATTATTTTTTATTCATGTAATCATTATTATTATTATTTATGTAATTATTGTTATTATTATTTTCGTTTAAGTAATCATTATTATTGCTATTCCTACTTTTTATTATTGTCATTATTACCAGTTATATAAAAATAAAAATAAAAAATAGTTATTACAGTTATCATAGTAGCAAAGGTAATATTGACAAGAATGATTATATCATCATCATCATCATCATATAATAATAATTAATATTATAACAATGATAATAATAATGATATAGGTAATAATAATTATAAATGATAATGATAATAATATCAACAACAACTAGAACAGTTATGATATAGTAATAAAGTAATGGAAAAATAATGATAATAATGATGATAACAATAATAATGACGATGATGATTATAGTAATAAGATGATAATGACAATAGTAATAATAAAAATGATTACTATCATGTTTGTATCCTCATGATAGTAATATTAATAATAATGAAAATAATAAGTGATGAAAGTAATGTTAGTGGTAATATTCATCATTATCATTATTATCATAATATCATTTTTCTTATTATTATTTCAAGTGTTTTTGTTTTATTTTTATTGTTATTATCATATATGATTATTATTATTATTATTAGTATTATTACTTTGTTATTATTATCATCATTATTATTAGTATTAGTATTAGCATTATTGTTGTTGTTGCTATTGATATTGTGATCAATATTATTTTCATTTTCATTATTGTCGTTACTATC
>NW_020872573.1:334212-351712 GCF_003789085.1 Penaeus vannamei
ATCCCTCTGACGCCCTACCCTCCTCCTCCCTCTCTTTTCTGTTCTCTTCTCTCTCTCTTCTCTCTTCTTTCTCTCTAAGCGACTCCCGCTATCTCCCCCCCCCCTCTCTTTCACCCTCCCCTCCCCCCTACCCCTCTCTCACCCTATTCCCCTTTCATTCCCTATCCCTTCTTCCCTATCTTCCCCTTCCCTTCCTTAACCGGTCGATTCTCCCCTTCCTACACCTTCCCTTCCATAGGCATTATCCCCATCCCTCTCCGCTCCCCTCCCCCTCCCTCTCCCCCCCTCCCTCTCCCCCTCCCCTCCCTTCCCCTCTCTCTCCTCCCCTCCCATCCCTCTCTCTCCCTTCCCCTTCCCCTCCCCTTCCCCTTCCCTATTCCTTCTCCCTCTCATTCCCCTACCCCACCCCCCTATTCCTTCCTTCGGCTTCTCCCCCCTCCCCCTCCCCCATCAGTAGCAATTCGGGTGCCACAGAAGCTGCTGCAGGAGGCGAAGGTGTGGGTTTTTCGCCTTGCTAGATTGATGGTTAAATGTGAGGAAAATGCAGCAGTGTTGAGGTGAATAATTTTCTTTCTTTCTTTTCTTCTCTTTCTATTTTTCTTCTTCTTCTTCTTCTTCTTTCTTTTTTTCTTCTTTTTCTATTTTTTCCTGTTTTTTTGGTCTCCTTTCTTTTTTTTCTTCTTCATTTCCTAATCCTTTCTGTTTTTTTATTTTTCTGTTTTCTTCTTTAGTACATTTTTTTCTTTTTCGTCTTCCATTTCTCCTTCTTTTTATTATTTTTCCTTCCCCTTCTTCTCCTCTTCTTTTCATCTTTCCCGCTTTCCTTATTCCTTTATTCAATCTTAAATATTATAATTGTTGTTTGATATAGTTATACCATTATCGCTTTTTACAGTTATTATTTCTCCTTTACGGCGCTACGCTATAAGGCTGACATTAGATAAACGCACCATCATGGGGATAACAACAGCCCGCGACATATTTATTAGCATTGCTTCGAAAAAAAAATAAAAAGGAAAAAAGGAAAAAAAAAAACTCATTTAACACCAACCAATTCGACTTTCGACAAAATTAACGCCCTCGGTTTTATAATTTTCAAAAAAAAAAAAGGTCAACAAACAGCAATATCAGCGCCCAATAATCAGAAAATGAATCGTGTTAATTACTAATTTCATAAGTGTTAATGAGCGCAGTTTCCAGCGGTATGTGTCTGCAGCTTTAACGTCGAAAATTGCAAAGCATATGATCTGCAAAGGCTATGGTTCCAATATGATGGTGAATTTTCCTGATGCAGATAATGTCGGGAAAGGCTAGATCAGTAGCAACTGGAGGTGGTGTCATGGCGTCTGTTTTGATGATTGTGCAATGAAAATATGACCAGTAAAATCATTATTTTCCATCCTTTCTTGAAAAATTAAAAGACCAAAATGATCGACCGTATCCACAAAGCATCCGTAACTTTTGTGACGTCATCAAAATAAAACACTTTTTTTTTTTTTTTTTTTTTTTTTTAGACGCCATGACACCTCGAGTTACTTCTGATCAAGTCTTTCCCAGATAATTATCTCATTATAGTGTTTCCCTCTCCTTTTCCCTCTCCCCATCTCCCCGAACTCTCAGTCATCCTTATCTGTCCACTCTCCTCTCTCTTCTGTTTTCTCTCTTTTCTGTTTTCTGTTCTCTGTTCTATCTTCTATCTTCTCTCTCCCTTCTCCTCTCTCTTCTGTCTTCTCTCTTTTCTGTTCTCTGTTCTCTGTTCTCTGTTCTATCTTCTCTCTCCCTTCTCCTCTCTCTTCTGTCTTCTCTCTTCTCTGTCGTCTCTCAGAAGACGACAGTAGGCCTATCTATATTCTTTGGAGTTCAAATGTGCAGTGTAGATTCCAGACGAGGCAGAAAAATGGTTCCTATTTTTTCTTTCTTCTTTTTTTTCATGACAAGCACAAAACTGACATATTGATACCGTGACAGTTTTAATCCTTTATAATTTGATAAAGTACTACATCTTGACCCAACGCTAATAACACAACGGTTGAGCTTGGCTTATTATAATGCATGCAATACTGACACTGCACATGAATTCTCGTAACATATTCAACATGTTGTTCATTTAATCCCAGATATGAGCGCTTTGTTGCAACATAGGCCAAGTCATCATGTACTGACACGGCATGTCATACGACGCTGAGAAACATGCATCACCTGTCAAAAAGACACAAACCTGAGTAGTATGTAATGAAATATATGCTTCACACGCCATGACGAACCGAAACATGCAACACAGCCACCTACAACAGTTGATGATATCACATGACACGGGTTACGGTGTCACAGGGAGCACGCGACACGAGCTGCGGGAGGCATGTCACAGTCGCTGTCAGTGTGCGCCGTAATCTCAGCGCTCGGGGTTAATGTACATGGTAATCTGCTGTATCAGGGGCGGCGGTAAGCCTATCATACATGTGCGTGTCTGTGCGTCCGTATATCTGAATTTATATCCCTCTATGTAAAGCGTAATACAACATACAAACGCACACACACACGCACGCACGCACGCACGCACGCACGCGCACGCACGCACGCACGCACGCACGCACGCACGCACACACACACACACACACACACACACACACACACACACACACACACACACACACACACACACACACACACACACTACACACACACACACACACACACACACACACACACACACACACACACACACACACACACACACACACACACACACACACACACACACACACACACACACACACACACACACACACACACACACACACACACACACACACAACACAACACACACAGTGTATATTATATAGCGTATATATATGTATGTATTTAAAAACCACACGTGGTATAAAGCTGTGTCATATCATTTCTACACCATTTATGCATTTATACACGTGCGACTTATTCACAATCGTAGCATAGAATATTATCTGAAATTTCAAGTGAATCATATCAGAAACCAGCAATGCTTTTTGACACAGGAGTTCAGTAGCTTTTTTGGCTTAATGTCTACAAAAATCTAAATATACTAATAATTATCTTATTATCATTAGGAGAATAAAACGCCAGGAGTTGTTTTCAGAGGCAATACCATAAATTTTGGCCCCAGGAAAAAGGAAGACTTTTTATACAGCTGTGATAATATCATTTGACTACATACAGTGCTATGGTCGTTTAGTTAACAATGGCTATCTGTTGAGTCGAAATTCCATAGATTTTAGAGGTCTTGGCTTTAACGTCATCGTTATAGCGCTAATAACAACGTTAATTATGACAGCACTAATGATACTAGTGTTAATAGTGATACTGGTAATGATAATGAGTGTTCACATTAACGGTAGTGATAGTGTTCTTCACATTAATGATAATGATAGTGTTCACATTAATGATAATGACGTATTCACAGTAATGATAATGAGTGTTCACATTAACGATAGTGATAGTGTTCACATTAATGATAATGACGTATTCACAGTAATGAAAATGACAGTGTTCACATTAACGATAATGATGATCATGATAATACTGCGTTTCATATGGCTCATTTTCTTCTGTTCCTCGTTAAACCAGATTATCTGTAGAGATAATTGTTAATATATTACTGTTACCATCAACGTGATCATTATCTCGCTGCAATGCCCACCATCAATAACACACTAATCTGGATTTCAATCTGGTGTTGCAAAAGCAGACTTTATATCATTCCCTGGAAACAATCACATATAATCAAGTGATGCAGATTGGCTCTCTAATCCTTTTACTGTTGCATAATACAAAATATTCTCCAAACTGAATACAAAACCCACACATTACGAAACTAGATTAGCATCTTTGAATGCATTTGTAGCTTTTGCTATCCACGTTTTGATAAAGGGAAAAAAAAAAAAAAAAATAAAATAAATAAATAAATAAATGAAAAAGGAAAATATAACTGTAATCTGTATTAAATTAATGGAAGTTTTGTAGCTGAGAGACAGTGCCATGTACATTATCATAATTAACAAAATAATAATCTTTAAAAAGAAAAAAAAAAAAGTAACGGTAAAATAAAAAGAAGTTGCAGGTGAAAAATATACAAAAAAACGAACGAAATAAAGGGAAAAAGACATATAAAACCAAAGAGAAAAGGAAAAAAAAAAAACAAAAAAAACTAAAAAAAAAAAAAAAATTACATCCTCCCCATCTGTGGAGGACGCGACAGCAACACCACTCTTCGCTCGGAAATTTCTCGGCCATTTATCAGAAATCAAAACCATTTTCTTGATAGGAGCGCTCGCCCCCCCCCGCCCCCCTCTCCTCTCCGGGCTCCGCGAAGGAAAAAAAAGGTCAAGTACTTTCTTCCTTTGGCCTTGTGGTTTGAGGTCATGCGGGTTGTTCTCAGGGATTTTATTTTTATTTGTATTTATTATTATTATCATTATTATTATATTATATTATTATTATTATATTATTATTATTATTATTATTATTATTATTATATTATATTATCATTATCATTATATTATTATTATCATCATTATTATTATTATTATTTTGTTGTTATCATTATTGTTATCATCATTATTATTATTTTCATCATCATCATCATTATTAGTATATTGTTTTGTTCTTGTTTTGTTTCTGTTCTTTCGTTCTCTTGTTTTGCCCCTCTACTTCCTTTTTCATGTCTCTCTCTCTCTCTCTCTCTCTCTCTCTCTCTCTCTTCTCTCTCTCTCTCTCTCTCTCTCTCTCTCTGATCTTCTCTCTCTCTCTCTCTCTCTCTCTCTCTCTCTCTTCTCTCTCTCTCTCTCTCTCTCTCTCTCTCTCTCTCTCTCTTCTCTCTCTCTCTCTCTCTCTCTTCTCTCTCTCTCTCTCTCTCTCTCTCCTCTCTCTCTCTCTCTCTCTCTTCTCTCTCTCTCTCTCTCTCTCTCTCTCTCTCTCTCTCTCTCTCTCTCTCTCTCTCTCTCTCTCTCCCTCTCCCTCCTCCCTCTCCCTCTCCCTCTCCTCTCCTCTCCCCTCTCCCTCTCCCTCTCCCTTCTCTCCCTCTCCCCTCTCCCTCTCACCTCTCCCTCTCCCTCTCTCCCTCTCCCTCTTTCCTCTCTCTCTCTCTCTCTCCCTCTTTCCTCTCTCCCTCTCTCTCCCTCTTCTCTTCCTTCTCTCTTCTCTTCTCCCTCTCTCCCTCTCCCTCTTTCCTTCTCCCTCTCCCTTCTCTCTCCCTCTTTCCCCTTCTCCCCTCTCTCCCTCTTCCTCTTTCCTTCTCCCCTCTTTCCTTTCCTTCTCCCTCTCTCCCTCTCCCTCTTCCTTCTCCCTCTTTCCTTCTCCCTCCTTCTCCCTCTCCTCTCCTTCTCCTTCTCTCCTCCTCTCCCTCTCTTTCTTTTGTCTCTCTCTTTACCATTCATTTCTCTCCGTTGCCTTTATCTTCTCCTCGTCCATTAGCATCATTCTCATCTGACATTTTTAGTTCTCTTGTCCCTTGTCCCCTTTCTTATCTTTATCGGGTGTTTTCATTATTCTTGATATTTCCTCTCCTCTTCTCTTGTTTCTTCTCCTCATTATTATTTTATTTTACTTATTTATTTATTTATTTTTTTTTCCTGCCTCATCTTTGTTTTCTACTTCTTCTTAATTCCTTCTTTGTCATTCTACTTCTTTCTTCTTCTTCTAATTTCCTTCTCTTCTTTCTTCTTCTTCTTCTTCTCCTCTCTCCTCTCTCTCCTCCTCTCCTCCTCCTCCTCCTCCTCCTTCCTCCCCTCCTCCTCCTCCTCTCCTCCTCCTTCCTCCTTCTTCTTCTTTCTTCTTTCCTCCTCCTCCTCTCCTCTCCTATTCCTTTCCTCTTCCTCCTCTTCCTCTTCCTCTCTCCTCCTCCTCCTCCTCCTCTCTCCTCCTCTCCTCCTCCTCCTCTCTCCTCCTCCTCTCTCCTCCTCCTCCTCTCCTCTCTACCTTTTACCTGCTATTCCCCCTCATTTACCACCACATTCATTTACTCCCTCTTTCATCCATTCTCCTTCCCCTCTGTCGCCGCGTTGTCTGCCTCCCTCGTTCCTCTCTCTTCCCTCTCTCCCCCTCTCTCCCGCTGCGTCTTCCCTCAGATTACGTTCTATAGTAGCCTCCCCCCCGCCCCGCCTCCGCTTCCTTCCTCCTTGCTCCTCCACCCTTTTCTCTCTTTCTCCTTCATTCTTGCTCCCTTCCTTCCATCACCTTCCTTCTCCTTCATTCTTGCTCCTCCTATCTTCATCATTCTGCTCCTCCTACTTCTCCCTCTTTCCCTTTCTCCCTCCTAGTTCCTCCTCCCTTCTCTCTCCTTTTCTTTCCTCTCTTCTTGCTTTTCCTCCTCTTCCCTATTCTCTCTTCCTTGTTCCCTCCTTCCTTTTCCTTTTCTATTCCCTTTTTCCCTCTTCCTCTCTTTCCTTCTTCCTGCTCCTTTCACTTTTTCATTTTGTTGTTGTTTTGTTCAGTTTTTTGCTTTTTCTTTCTCCTCCTCCTCCTCCTTCTCCTCCTCTCTCCTCCTTCTCCTCCTTCCCCTCCTCCTCTCCTCTCCTCCTCCTCCTCCTCCTCCTCCTCCTCCTCCTCCTCCTCCTCCTCCTCCTCCCTCCTCCTCCTCTCTCCTCCTCCTCCCTCCTCCTCCTCCTCCTCCCCCTTCCTCCCCCTTCCCCTCCCCCTCCCCCTCCTCCCCTTCTATATCTCCTCTTCCTCCTCCTCCCTCCTCTTCCTCTACTCGCCTCCAACCTCCTTCCTCTTTCCCCCCCTCCTCCCTCCTTCCTCCTTTCCTCTCCTCCTCCTCCTCCACTTCCTCCCTCCTTCCTCCTTTTCCACTTCCTCCCTCCTTCTTCTTTCCCCCACCTCTTCCCTCCTTCCTCTTCCTCCTCCTTCCTCCTCCTTTCCTCCCTCCTCCTCCCTCCTCCCTCCTCCTCCTTCCTCATCTCCCTCCTCCTCCTCCTCCTCCTCCTCTCCCTTCCTCCTCCTCCCTCCTCCTCCCTCCCCCTCCTCCTCCTTCTATTCTCCTCTTCCTCCTTCCTCCACTCCACCTCCAACCTCCTCCTCCTCCCTCCACCTCCTCCTTCCTTCCTCTTTCCCCCTTCTCCTCCTCCTCCTCTTCTTCTTCTTCCTCCCTCCTCCTCCTCCTCCTCCCTTCCTCCTCCTCCACTTCCTTCCTTCCTCCTTCCACCTCTTTCACTTATTCCCCACCGCTTTTCCTCCTCTTCTCTCTCCTCCTCCTCCTCCTCCTCCTCCTCCTCCTCCTCCCTCCTCCTCTCTCCTCCTCCCTCCTCCTCCTCCTCCTCCTCCTCCTGCTCCCCTCCTTCTCGTCCCTAATCCCCCTTATAATCTCTCTTATGTATATCCTTACTAAGTTTCCCGTCTTAAACGCCCCATCCAATTTCCCTTCTGACTTCCATTAGCTCCCCTCTTTCCTCTGCCTCCCTCTCTCCCCTCTCCCCCTCTCCTTCCTCTCCCCTCTCCCTTTGGTCTCCTCTCCCTCCGCCTCTCCCTCTCTTCCCTCGAGTCAGGTACTACATCCAAAGTTATTGTCGAGAGGAGGAAGTCTCAGCCACTGATTCCTTTACATAAACAAGTGCGGCCGCGCATACACACAAACGCAGGTACACGTACACGCACACCACCACGCACACGCACAACGTTCACACGCACACACACAAACACAGGTATACGTACACGCACAGGCACACGCACACGTTCACACGCACACGTTCACGCACACGCACACGTTCACGCACACGAACACGTTACACGCACACACACGCGTCACACACACATATATACATACACATATATGCATATTTTTATTGTTCTTACTAGATACGTTTCACTGTTTTTCATTTTCTTCTTGCAATTATTTTGGTTTATTTAATAGTTTCCTCCTTACTGGTTATTTATCTGTTTGGATTGCTTCTTATTGCTTGCTTTTATCAATTGTTTATCTTCATTTATTGTTTATGTGTCGTTACTGCATATTTTCCTCTACGTTTTACTTCTCTTTATTCTTTGTTTCTCTTGACTGCTTTATACCGATCACTCTCACGTCACAGTAAAACTCATTTACCCATCCTCGTCATCCTCATTAAACTCACTCACTCACTTTGCTTACTCACCCTCCCTCACACCTTCAATGACTCCGAATTTCTTCTCATTACGATCGTCACAGCTTCTTCGTTTTTTTTTTTTTTTTTTTTTTTTTTACCTTTCCCACTATTTACCTTCAGATTCACCCACCTTGCCCACCTTAACATTTTAACCCACCAGTACCCTCATGAATTATTTGAGCTCACTGTCACACCCGACTTTCTGGCATACCCGCTGCCCACCTCACCAGTGCCACTACACTAACCCACTCAAAACTCTTAACCCACCCTTGCGCCCATTCACGTGCCCACCCTCACCCCCGTCATCTCCCATTCCCCGTCCCCATATCCTCTACCCACCCACCCTCCCCACTTCACTCGCTTCCACACGTACCAAATCCAGACTCCCTCCCCCCACCTCATTCCCCCACCCACTCACCCCTCCCAACCTCACTCCCCCTCCACCTCACCCTCCACCCTCAATCCTTCATCCCCTCCCCACTCACACCTCACTCCCACCCCCTCTCCACCATCCGCCCCCCACTCACCCACCTCCCCACCTCACTCCTCCCCTCCCACCTCACTCCCCTCTCCCAACCTCTCCCCCTCCCCCCTCTCCCGTCCACTCCCCCTTCCCACCTCACTCCCCCCGTCCCCACTCACCCCATCCCTCCCCCAAACCTTTAGTGGAACAAAATGGGTTAGAAAGATGGGAGGAGAGATGGGGGTGGGGGGGTGGGCGCAACAGCAGCCCCGCGTACCTACCTTCCAAGCTGAGGTTCCGCGCCGATTATTACGCCCTATTTTAGCCCCATCCATCAACCCACTAATGGAATATGGCGTCCGTCGCGATTGCATCCATCAGGGGCCGTGAGATAGCGCCCCGGCATAGGCTGGTGTGTGTGTGTGGTAAGGGAAGGCGAGGGAGGAAGGAGGGGAAGGGGGGCAGGGAGAGAAAAAGGGAGGGAGGTTGAGGACAAGAGAAGGAGAGAAGGAGGAAAGGGAAGAAGGAGAGAAAAGAGAGGGAGCAGGGTGGAAGAGGAAAGGGGGTAGGGAGAGGAAAAAGGGAGGAGGTGAGGACAGAGAAGAGGAAGAAAGAGGGAAGAGGGAGAGAAAGAAAGGGAGCAGAGGGAGCAGGAGGAAGGGGGAAGGGGGACAGAGAGAGGAAAAGGGAGGAGGTTGAGGAAGAGAAGGAGAGAAGAGGGAAGGGAGAGAAAGGAGAGGGAGCAGGGAGGAAGGAGGGGAAGGGGGACAGAGAGAGGAAAAAGGGAGGGAGGTGAGGACAGAGAAGGAGAGAAAGAGGAAGAAGGGAGAGAAAGAAAGGGAGCAGGGAGGAAGGAAGGGAAGGGGGACAGAGAGCGGAAAAAGTGAGGGAGGTAAGGACAGAGAAGGAGGAAAGGGAAGAAGGAGAGAAAGAGGGAAGGGGAGAGAAAGGAAAGGGAGCAGAGGGGCGCAGGGAGGAAGGAGAGGAAGGGGGACAGAGAGAAGAAAAAGTGAGGGAGGTGAGGATAGAGAAGGAAGGTGAAGGGGACAGTGAGGATGGAAAGGGAGAGAAAGAGAAGGAAGTTGAGAAGGACAGACCAGGGAGGATGGAAAGGAAGGGGGAGAAAAAGTGAGGGAAATAAGAACAGAGAAGGGAGAAGGGAAGAAGGAAGGGATAGGAAGGAAAGGAAGGAGAGAGAGAAGTGTGAAAGGAAAGGAAGAGGGACATAGAGAAAAAAAGTGAGGGAGATAAGGACAGAAGAAAGAGCGAGAGAAATGGAAGGAGGAGGAAGAAAGGAAGGGACAGAGAGAGAAAAGTGAGGAGGGGGGAAGATAGAGAAGGAGGAAAGGATAAGAAGGAGAAGAAAGAAAGAGAAGGAGGTGAAAAAAAACGTAGAGATAAGGTCAGAGAAAAAGAGACTAAGGAAAGGGAAAAGAGAATGAGAAAGAGATGAGAAGAGGGAGAAGGATAAGAGAAGAAAATCATAAGGGATAAAAAAGACCCACAGTCGTAAAAAACTAAAAACCAGGAAAGAAGAAAATTAACAAAAAAGAGAGAAAAAAACAAAGAAAGAGAAAGCAGGGAAGGAGAGAACACAGAAAGGAGAGAGGAGGAGGGAGAAGGGATTAAAACCTCGCAGCGAAGAGGGGAGATAATGCTTTTTGAGAAAAGAAAGGAAAGACGAGGAAGGTAGACGGATAATTAAAAAGAGAATGAGATTAAAAGAGGGAAACAATGTAGAGAGACGTAGGAGAATGAGAGAAAAAGGTTACCCCGACCTTTTTTCGGTGAAATGTAAGAGAGGGCATGGTCGGACCTCGTATGAAGCTAACTGTTATGTTGTTAAGATTAAAGAGCGAGGAATTTAATCTCGCCATCTCCCCCCTGCTATATATTTCTCTCTGCTCTCTTCTCTCTTCTCTCTTTTTCTCTTCTCTATCTCTATCTCTATCTCTATCCTGTCCTCTGTTCTCTCTCTTCTCTTCTCTATCTTTCTTCCTCTCTCTCTCTCTCTTCTCTCTCTTTTTCTCTT
The DNA here is from genome assembly GCF_003789085.1 of Penaeus vannamei. NCBI lineage: Eukaryota > Metazoa > Arthropoda > Malacostraca > Decapoda > Penaeidae > Penaeus > Penaeus vannamei. Next base: position 344,819 of record NW_020872573.1, read on the forward strand.
TCTCTCTTCTCGTCTTCTCTCTTTCTCTCTCTCTTTCTCTCTCTTTCTCTCTCTCGTCTCTCTCTCTCTCTCTCTTCTCTCTCTCTCTCTCTCTTCTTCGTCTCGGCTCTCTCTCTCTGCTCTCTCTCTCTCTCCTCTCTCTGCTCTCGTCTCTCCTCTTCTCTCCTCTCCTCTCTCTCACTCTCTCCCTTTCTCTCTCTCTCTCTATCTCTCTCTATCATCTCTCTTCTCTCTCTCTTCTCTCCTCTCCCTCTCTCCTCTCTCTCTCTCCTCTCTCTCTCTTCTCCTCCTTTCTCCTCTCTCTGCTCCTTTCTCTCTTCTTCTTTCTGTCTCGTCTCTCCACTCATCTCTCTTCTCTGTGTGTTGTGTGTGTGTGTGTGTGTGTCGTGTGGTGTGATGTGTGTGTTGTCTGCTGTTTCTGTCTGTCTGTCGGTCCTCTCTCTCTCTCTCTCTCTCTTTCTCTCTCTCTCTCTCTCTCGTCTCTCTCTCTCTCTCTCTCTCTCTCTCTCTCTCTCTCTCTCTCTCTCTCTCTCTCTCTTCTCTCTCTCTCTCTCGTCTCTCCTCCTCTTTCTCTCCACTGTTTTTTTTCTCGCTCGCTTTATCTCTCGTCATATAGTAAGTCTGCTGAATAAATAAAATTTTTTTCTTGATGGAGCTGAAGAAGAGAAGGATTTATATATCAATAAATCTCTGTGTTGTGTGTTTGTCTTTCTGCTTTTGTTTGTCTTTTTTTTGTGTTTATTAAATGCCATTGAATAAATGGATAAACATACAAATGAATAGACGAAGATATATAGCGGGATAGTTATATTCTGTATGAGCCCTTTCCCTTTCTCCTCTCTCCCTCCCCTCTCCATGTCCCTCCCAACTCCTCCAAGAAAACGAAAAAAAAAAACAGAGCTCGCCCCCCCACGTCTCTCCCAACTGCCTCCCAAGAAACAAAAAAAAAAAAAAAAAAAAACAGAATGAAAACCAAAAAAGAAAAAAAAGTAGATCTGAAGCAAATCCCCAGAACCCGGCGATCACCTCAAGACGAAGCCTCCTCAAACACGCCCCCCCAAACACGCGCCCCCCAAGACACGCCCCCCCCAAAGACACGTCCTTCCCAAGACACGCCCCCTGCCCCAAGTTGAAATGTACTGGGCATTTTCCAGTCCATGCTAATTCCTGAGCAAGAGAATATAAAACTGGAAAGCCTTAGAAACCAAGAACCAAGACCCATGAATCATTGAACTACGAACCGTGAGCAAAGAACCTAGAACCAGGAACCAAACACCAAGAACTTATGAACCATGAAATCAAGAAACCAAGAACTTTGAACCGTTGAACCGTTGACAAGCACTACGAATCAACAGAACCAGAACAATGAACCAAGAACCATGAACCACGAACCAAGCACCATAGAACACTAGCCCATGAACCATCAATCAGCACCATGAACCATACCAAACCAAGAGACTCATCAACCATGCACACATGAACCATCAACTCAAAGAACCATGAACCAAGACCCACACAAGAACCATCGAACTCAATCAAGAACCAAGACCATCAGACAAGAATCACGAACCATCACTCAATACACTAAGAACCATGACTAAGTACTACGACCATATAGAAGAAGCTTTGAACCAACGAACCAAAGACCAAACCCAAACACCACGCACAAGATACCAAGAGGGGGGGGGGGAACCGACGGCCGAACAATGCACCTCCCCTTTCCGAAGTCCCGTGATGAGATATTGCCGACGCTTTTGTGCCAAGTTCGGCGCCATTGTTGTCGCCGTCTTCGAAGTTCGGTCCAAGCGCGCGCGCGAGGACTCACTTGGCGGCGGTTTAATCAGTCGGTCGCCAGTGCGGGACGGTCGTTGGAGGGCGGGCGTCATTATGCTTGCGGGGGAGAAGGGGGTGTGTGGTTGGGGGTTGGTTGTAGGAGGGAGTGGGAGAAGGGGGGGAGAGGAGGGGGTGTGGGGAATGGAAAGGGGGGAGGGGAAGGAAAGGGGGGGGGAAAAGGGGAAAAGGCAGGTGAGGGATGGAATGGGTGGGGAGGGAGGAGGGAGTGGGTAAGGGGGAGGAGAGGGGGGATGTAAAGGGGGGTGGGAGGATTGAGGGGAGGGGGGAAGATTTTTTGACAGTGGGGGGGTGGGATGACAGCATAGAGTCCGTGAGTGTTTTGTCTTGGTAAAGGTCTTTGTTTTTTTGAGATTGCCTTGTTTTGTTCTTTGTTTGTTTTGTGGGAATGGTTTGATGATTCTCCATGTGTTAAAATATTAATATATTTTTTTTATTATTATCACCGCCCTCATTACTCATTATTGTTATCATCATTATCATTATGATTATCATATCGTTATTACTATAATATTGTATTCTTTTTTATGTGGTAGTATAATTTTCATTCTTATTATTACTTTATTTTTGTTATTGTCTTTTTTATTATTGTGATTTTCTTTATCATTATAATTGTTTTCATTATCATTATGTTTATCATTAAGAGGAAAATAAACAGGAAAATAAGTATGGGTTACACGGCTTTGCACTTGGGACGCCTAAGAGGACATTTTACGCCCTACAGACACATTCGCCGGGACCTCCGCAAGTTGACACGCCCGAGACAGACCACGCCCACCCGCCCACACTCGTCCTAGCTCCTCTTCCCACTCGTCTGATTCCTTCCTCCCACTCGACCCACATTCATCTGCCACTTGTCCCTCTTTTTTCTCCTCTCGCCCCACATCCCTCTTCCTCCTCCCTCTCGCCCCACATCCATCTCCCACTCTCCTCTTCCTCCCCTCGCCCCACCCCTCCCTCTCGCCCCCCTCCCCTCCTACCTGCCGTCACATCATCTTCCCCAGTAAAATGCAGCTGACCTTTCCACCCGCCGAGGGGGGAAAGGCAGGAGGACGCGGCAATAAATAGCTCTATCTGTTCCCGGTCCCCTCGGCGCGGCGTCCAGGACCCGAGTGCGCGAGGGAGAGAGAGAACCCTGGAACACAGGTAAGGCTATCTTAAAAACTCCCCTTGACACGTAAATGCGCTTCGAGAGTGCAAGGAAACGTCCCTCCCTCGGAATCCCGGACGGCAAATGATACACTATCACGTTCAGGACCAACACGTTTGCAACAGTTTATGAGGCGCTGTTGGGGAGAGCTCGTAGGCAAGGGGAAGGGGGAGAGGAGGGGTCCGTTGCAGTGGGCGGGGGTGGTCTTGTAGGGGGTGTGGGGGGGGCGATATGATGGGCGTGAGAGTGGGCTCTTGTGGCGGTGGGTGGTTGGTGAGGAAAGGAGTGTTGCAATGGGCGGGGGTAGTCTTGTAAAGGTGTGGGGGCCGATATGATTTGGCGTGAGAGTGGGTTCTTGTGGCGGTGGGTGGTTGGTGAGATGCTCTGTGTGTGTGTGGGTGGGTGGGTGGGTGGGCGGGATAAGTTAGCTGTGAGAAGATTGCGAAGTGAAGTGTGAGAGTTGCGTGTGTGTTTCGGGCGTTTCGGTTCCCTAGGGTAAAGGGTCGACATACTTTTTTGTTTACAAGGTTGGGGTACTTTTTTGTGGGCGCGAGCGGGTCGTTTTATGTGTAAAGGAGGAATGTCGTATACTTATGGGCGGAACTTTGAAGGAGTGAGATAAAGGAAAGGAAGGATGGAAGAGAGAGGGAGAGGGAGAGAGAGGGAGTGGGAGAGAGATACAGAGAGGGGAAGTGAGGTGAAGGGTTGAGATGAGAGAGAGAGAAAAAAAAAAAACAAATAGAGAGGGTGAGAGAAAGAGAGAGAGAGAGGAGAGAGAGAAGTAAGAGAGAGAGAGAGAGAGAGTAAGAGAGAAACAAAGAGAGAGAGAGTTGAGATGAAATGAAATGAGATCAGATCAGATGAGAGAGAGAAATAGCGCGAGAGAAAGAGAGAGCGATTAATTGCACGCGCGTATGAGTATGTGTGTGTGTTGGTATATATGTATGTGCATGTATATATGTGTATCTATGCATGTATGTATATTTATGTATGTGTGTGTTCGAGATATTATCTTCCCAACAGAATAATATTCGCCCTGAAGATACCACCAAGGGAGAGGCATCATGAGTGCAAAAATATCAACGGGAAGATCATTGTTCTTTGTTCTTCCTTTGCAACAAAACAAATTGCAGACGGAGCGGCGAGGGATCTGATTCCACTGCACAGTATTCTAATTTGCAACATCTTTCCTGCAAAATGATATTGGCCACGTGTCTCTTTACGGCATTTGATCCTCCTTGTCTCAGATTGTGCATAGTCTGGCACACTGTTGCTTTATGGTTGTTACAGTGCACTTAAAATGTTGTTGTTGAAAATTGCGACTTGCTTGCACTTAAAATGTTGTTTTGTTGTTGTTGTTGAAAATTGCGACTTTGCTTGCACTTAAATGTTGTTTTTGTTGTTGTGTTGAAAATTGCGACTTGCTGCACTTAAAATTGAAATGCGACTTGCTTGCACTTAAAATGAAAAAGACATAAAATGTTGTTTTTGTTGTTGAAAATTGCGACTTGCTGTACATACAAAGAAAATGTAAATAACCAACAGGACATTGTAAACTGAAATTAATCTCTTGGTTCTCTAATGAATAAATTAAGGTTGTAATACATATAATAATACCTATATTACGGCCTTGTGACATACCAGACGTCGCTCGGACATATATGGAGGGGAACTTGGTAACTACATCCAATATCTCTGCTCCCACTTCTCTCTATGTCTGTCTGTCTGTCTCTGTCCTCTCTTTCTCTCTCTTTCTCTTTCTCTTCTCTTTCTCTTTCTCTTTCTCTTTCTCTCTCTTTCTCTTTCTCTTTCTCTTTCTCTTTCTCTTTCTCTTTCTCTTTCTCTTTCTCTCTCTCTTCTCTCTCTCTCTCTCTCTCTCTCTCTCTCTCTCTCTCTCTCTCTCCCTTTTCTCTTTCTCTTTCTCTTTCTCTTTCTCTTTCTCTTTCTCCTCTCTCTCTATCCTCTCTCTCTCTGTCACTCTGTCACTCTCTCTCTGTCTATCTATCTATCTACCTCTATCTCTCTCTCTCCCTTTTTTGTGTGTTTTGTTTGTTTGTGTGTTGTTGTGTGTGGTATGTATCTACGTATTATGTGTATACAAGTTTGTGCGTGTATGCATATATGTATATACGTAAATATAAGCAGCCCCACACACATATTTATATGATTCTTAATCGGCATCATACTTATACAAACAAAAGTTGGTATTGTTTGTTGAGAAAGTATGAAATTCTCAAGTACAGTCTTTGCCGAAGCAATTATAACTCACTCTTGACATAGCATTGCCAGCACTTTTTTTTTTTTTTTTTTTTTTTACTTTTTACTTTTTTAACTTTTTTTTTTTACTTTTTTATACTTTTTTTTTTTTTTTTTTTTTACTTTTTTGGATTCTTCTTAGAGGTTGCAATTTACCTCTTGGTCCAGCATTCCACCATTACGTCACAGGGTAATCTTGCATTCTGCTTGATAATACTGTCGTTTGCAATGATCTGTAAGGCCGTATCTATCAGTCCGTCAAGTATGTCATTCATTTTAGGGATCTTGAGCCATGACAGCTGGAGGTAAAATAATTGCCATGAAGGATATGAGAAGTGCATTACTAATTAGCTATCTACAGTAAATAAGTCTTTTTATTAGGTAAGTTGTTCAAGTCTAGCTAATATTACTGTCCATTACTGTACTGTATAGTAAAGTGTACCTGACGCAAAAATATATAAATTAATTGTAGTAATTACGTCGCCATTTAGGTCTGTGAATATATTTTCCTGCTCTTAATCTTGGTCATCTTAAATGTTTTGATGTTAACAGCTCCATTTGCAATCAAATAATATGAACAATAACAATGGCAATTTTAGTCAGCAGAACAACAAGAGTAATAATAATACAAACAAAGCTAATTCAGACAAAAACAGCGAGCCCAGTGATTGCAGAAACAGCTCGCCGCCCAGACGGGACGCGGCAGAAAGGCCAGACGCAGCCGGCGACCGAAAGTGTGGCGCGTGCAGGGACAGGCAAGGCAAGGCCTGATTATACACGTCAGTTATCATACAGATTCCTCCCTCGTGATGACAGGCGAAGGACATTCTTGCCAGAAGATAAACGCGACCGTTATCTCGCAGCCGGCGGTAATCTTCGAATTAGGATTTTTCGTTCGCGCTTCGCCGGGATTGCAAGGGGCGGCGCCTTCCTTCGCGGACGAGCCTTGTTCCACGCGGCCCTCCTTTCGCCTCGGGAATTAGGCCTAAACGAGAGCGGGCGCGCGTTGCTCGGGTGTCTTCCGCGCCGCCGGGCTAACGCGGGGAACTGCGCCTCGTTTCATCTCGCAGCCGACGCAGCAGAGTCGCGTTTGCAGACTGAGAAATGTCGGCCTCGGCGGCGGAGGAAGTCGTTGGTCTTGCATCGCCTTGTGCAGCATGGTAATGAAATCCTTGTGTTTTTATTTTGCATGTTTCTCCTCTGGGATTCCTTTCTGCTGATTAAATGTACGATGCAGCTGACCGTGCGTGTTCCCCAGACAGAATGAACTGCTCCCTTGTTATAACGCGCGCTCCTACGCATCTGTTTGCGCTGTGTTTGTTTGTTTATCGCGTGTTCGCAGAAGTTCAACAGAGCTCGCCACATGAGGCTTGCGGTGTGTAAATCGCGCCTCATCGGGTTGCTGCTCGGCATAATCGCGGCCATAAATCGGAACGCTGCGGCTAAATGTCTTTATCTCTCCTTTTGCACCGGATACGAAGCCCTGGCGGCGCGTCAACATCTCGTAAACGCTGCGCAGGAGGCGACGACGTCCCTAGTTCCGGTTCGTGTGTCGGCGAGGGGAGCGTCAGCCAGAACAGCGCCGGGCCGGATTACGACCCTGATGAATTTTAATCATTATGACGGCCGGAATCCCC
>NW_020872573.1:356712-366712 GCF_003789085.1 Penaeus vannamei
GCAGGTAATCAGACGCAATCAAGCAGACAGTCATTAAGAAGCACAGACAGGACAGAACAACTGGCAGGTAATCAGACAGGCAGGCAGGCAGTCAGGTAGTCAGGGAAGAGCCAAGCAAGCAGACAGGTAGGCAAGCAGCAGACACATTCACAGCGCAGATAGAAAGACAGAAAAAATATTGACTGATAAAAAGCTAGTAAATAAAAAGAAAAGCAAAAAGTTATTTATGTGAAAAAAGTTTTTGATTGAATCCGTGCATGAACAAATCGAATGCAAAATGGAAAATTAAAACACGTGAATAATCATAATGATTATAAAAATAAGCTCAATGACGAATACGAGAAAAGAGACAACGTTCAGAAAATAAATCTACAAGAGAGAGAGAGAGAAGAGCGAGAGAGAGAGGAGAGAGAGAAAGAGAGAGAGAGAGAGAGAGAGAGAGAGAGGAGAGCGGAGAGAGAGGGTAGAGAGAAGGTGGGCGAGAGAGGGATTGATGGATAGGTGGGGAGAGGAGAGGAAAGAGTGAGATGTTGAGGGTGTTAGTATGTAGTTGTAGGAGAGAGGAGAAGGTGAGATAAGGAGGCGGGAGAAGGGGAGAGGTATAGAATGAAGAGAGGAAGTAGGGAGAGAATAGAGAGATAAAGAGGAGCGAGTAATAAGAGGGAAGAGGCGAGATTAGAGTGGAAAGAGTGAGAGAGAGAGGGAAAGAGCGAGAGAGAGAGAAAGAGCGAGAGAGAGGGAAAGAGCGAGAGAGAGAGAAGAGCGGAGAGAGGGAAAGAGCGAGAGAGAGGTAGAAAGAGTAAGAGATAGAGTAATATAAAAATAAGAGCTGAGATAGAGGGATCGAGATGATAGAGAGTGAAGAAGGCTCGAGAGGGGGAAAAGAGCGAGAGCGAGTATTGAGATGAGAGAAATTAGAGTGAGTGAGAGAGAGATGGAATAGAGCGATAGATAACTTATATAGATTTGTCATCTACTAGAGTTTAACTCGTATATTATGTTATATATATATATATATATATATATATATATAGTGGGGGTGATGGAGTAAATAATATGTACGTATGTATAGATGAGTGAGATAAAAATAGATGTGACATAGTAGATGATATAAAAATGGAGATAAATGAAATGATATGTGAAAATAAATAACTAAATATATCATATTAGCGTATTTTAGCGCCAAATGATTAAATAAGTAAGGAGATATATAATAATGTTTAGGAGCGGTATGAATAGATTAGGTCGTGAGTTGAAGGGATAATTATAGGAATATTTCGCCAATAGTGTGCTCGATAGCTTGTGCGATGTGGTGCTCGTGCTGGGTGGCTGTTTTGTGTGTGTTGTGTGATTGTGTGTGTATGTGTGATGTAGTGATATATGTAATTTATTAATATAAATTAGTGTCAGAAGTTTGTGACTGAGGAATTTACCTGGCGGAAGGTGAAACTCGTTATGATAGGTGGAGATGATAGGAAGCGGTGTTTGGTGTTTAGGGGATGAGATTAGTGTGTGAATAGGTGGGGATGATAGGTGTATGGTGGTGAGTGGAGGATGGCGGTGGTGAGGATGGTGGTGGTGGGTGTGGGGATGCGTGGTGTATAGGGGATGGGGATGGGCGTGGGGTGAGGGATATATTGAGGTGTGGTTGGTTGGTCGGGTGGTGGTGGTGATGGCGGTGGTGGGGATGTGGGGATGGTGGGTAATGGTGTGTTGAGGACAGGTTGGTTGTGGTGGTGGGTGATGTGTGGTGGTTGGTGGTAGTGAGATTGGTAGGTGATGGGGTGGTAGGGGTATGGTGTGGTGGTGGTTGGGTGGTGGGGTGAATTAGTTCATAGTGTGGTGGCGGTATGGTGATGTGGGGATGGTGTGGTGGTGGTTGTGGTGATGTGGGGATTATGGTTGGTGGTAGGTGGCGTGGTGGTGGTGGATGGTGGTGGTAGGTGTGGGTGTGGGTGGGTTCGGTGGTGTTTTTGGGGATGGTGTGGTGGTGGATGGTGGGCGATGGGTAACGTGGTTGGTGGTTGTTTGTGTGGATTGGTAGTGGTTGAGGAATGAGGGATTTATGGTGGTAGGTGGTGTCAGAGCACAGGTGGATGGTGGGTGAATGGGTGGGGATATGGGAGTGAGGTGCGGGGATGGTGTTGGTGGTTGGTGGTTTGGGTAGAGTGTGGGTGTCGGTGCGTTTTGGCTCGATGGGATTTTTGTGCTGTGTTTGATGTTTGGTTGTTTGTGGTGGTGGGAAGATAGTGGGTGGGTTTGGCTTCAATGGGTTGATATGGATCGATGGTTGGCGGTGTGGTTGGGTTTGATGTTGTGTGTGTGGGTAAGTGGTGGTGGGGAATGGTGTGGTTAAGTTGGGGATGGATGTGTGGCTGGTGGGTGGTGGGTTGCATGATGTTGGTGGTGGTGGTGATGATTGATCGGTGGCGGTGGTGGGGATGGTGTGGGTGTGGTGGTGGTGAGTGAGGTGGGGTGGTGGGGATGGTGTGGTGGTGGCGGTGGTGGGGATGGTGTGGGTGGTGGTGGTGGTGATGATGGTGGCGTGGTGGTGGATGGTGTGGTGTTGGTGGTGGTGGGGATGGTGGTGGTGGTGGGGATGGTGTGGTGGTGGTGGTGGTGGGGATGGTGGTGGTGGTGGGGATGTTGTGGTGGTGGTTTGGTGGTGGGGATGGTGGTGGTGGTGGGTGGTGATGATGGTGGCGGTGGTGGGGATGGTGTGGTGGTGGTGGGGAGGTGGTGGTGAATGATGGTTGGCGGTGGGTGGGGATGGTGTGTTGGTGTGGTGGTGTGGTGATGGTGGTGGTGGTGGGATGGTGGGTGGTGGGTGGTGTGATTTGGTGGTGGGGGTGATGGTGGCTGGTGGTGGTGGGTGTGATGATGGTGGTGGTGGGGATGAATGGTGGTTCGGTGGTGGGGGTGGCGGTTGGTGGTGGGAATGGTGTGGTGGTGGTGGTGGTGGGATGATGGGTGGGTGTGGTGGTGGTGGGTGGTGTGGTGGTGGTGGTGGTGGGATGTGTGTGGGGGTGTGGTGGTGGTGGTGGTGGGGATGGTGTGGTGGTGGTGGTGGTGGGGATGGTGGTGGTGGTGGTGGTGATGATGGTGGGGTGGTGGGGATGTGTGGTGGTGGTGGTGGTGATGGTGGCGGTGGTGGGGATGGTGTGGTGGTGGTGGGGATGGTGTGGTGGTGGTGGTGGTGTGTGGTGGTGGTGGGTGGTGGGTGGGGATGTGTGGTGGTGGTGGTGGTGGGGGATGGTGGTGGTGTGGTGGGGTGGTGGTGGTGATGGTGTGGTGGTGGTGGGGTGGTGGGTGGTGGGATGGTGGGATGGGTGGTGGTGGGGGGGATGGTATGGTGGGTGATGGTCTGGTGGTGGTAGTGGTTGATGAGTGTTTCGCTGGAGAGGAAAAAATGATGATAATTTAGATAAGAAGAAAAGCTAAGAGTATGACTGAAATAGTGATGGCAGGAATGGATAATGTGTGGTGAGTGTGAGAGGGGAAAAGTGTGATGATGGCTTAGATAAGGAGAAGAGAGGTGTTGGCGATGAAAGTAGTAATGACAAGCACAGACGAGTGAAGGGGAAAATGTGACAAGGCGGTGGCGAGTGTGTGATGGTGAGAGGAAAAAGGAAAGTGTGATGAGTCCCTGAGCAAAAAAAAAAGAGAAGAAATGAAGAATTAACAATCCCAATAGTAGTATCAAACAGGCAAAAATACATAAATAAATAAAATAATAATAACAGATAAATAAATAAATAAAACAACCACTCTATTACAAGAAAACAAAATACCAAATACAAAAAATAAGGGAGCAAAAGAAAGACGAGACAAATCAAGGAGAGAGAGATGAGACGAGACGAGAGAGAGAGAGAGAGAGAGAGAGAGAGAGAGGAGAGAAGAGAGAGAAGAGAGCAGAGGAGAGAGAGAGAGAGAGAGAGAGAGAGAGAGAGAGAGAGAGAGAGAGAGAGAGAGAGAGAGAGAGAGAGAGAGAGAGAGAGATGAGAGAGAGAGAGAGAGAGAGAGAGCAGAGAGAGAGAGAGAGAGACGAGAGAGAGAGAGAGAGAGAGAGAGAGAGAGAGAGAACGAAAAAAAAAAAACGCAGACGAAGAAGAAACCGGCCAACGAGAGGAGGTGCAGAAGACGCAGCCAAGAGAACCATTAGCAGAATTAGGCAACAACTTCCTGTTTGTTTTAACTGCTGAGTGATGAGGAGCATAACATTAGCGTAATGAGCAATTGCGACGGATATCAATACCCTCGGAAATCGAAATTGAATTAATGGCAGTAACTTGTCGTGTTCTCGTCCTTGGGCGGTACTTGGCGTTCGTGTGTGGCGGGGAGGTGGGGGCTGGGAAGAAGAAAAAATTGTGTGTTTGTGTTGTTGTTTGTGTTTGTGGTGTGTTTGTGTTTGTGGTGTGTGTTATTGTGTGTGTGTGTGTGTGTGTTTGTGGTTGTGTGTTTGTGTTTGTTTGTGTGTGGTGTGTTTGTGTTTTTGTGTGGTTTTTTTTGTTTGTGCTGTGTGTGTGTTATGCGTGTGTGTGTGGTGTGTGTGTGTGTTTATGTATGTGAGTGTGTGTGTGTTGGTCTGTGTGTTTGTGCGTGTGTGTTTTATATGTGTGCGTGCGTGGATCTGGGTGTCCATGTGCGTGTTCGTGCGCGTAAATACATGTTTTTTTTTTCGTGTGTTTGACTATGCCAATGTCATTTACCCAATCATCAACATTGAATTGAAACGCATATTTTATTCATCTTGCAACAACTGCAATCAGTTGATGAACAATTAGGCCGGGATATTGAAAGCGCCTTGTCTCTTTAATCTTTTGTTATTCATCCCTGATTGCCAATCAGTTCACTCACAGACAGATATTTGATCGCTGGCGGACCACAAAGAGAAATTTTGATGATGAGTTGAAATGCGCTTCTTCAGTCATTCGCTTCTCTTTTCTCTTTTCTCTTTCTCTTTCTGTCTCTCTGTCTCTTTGTTTTTCCTCTTTCTGTTTTCTTTTCTCTTTTCTTTCTCTTTCTTTCTCTTTCTCTCTCTCTCTCTCTCTCTCTCTCTTCTCTCTCTTCTCTCGTCATCTCTCTCTCTCTCTCTCTCTCTCTCTCTCTCTCTCTCTCTCTCTCTCTCTCTCTCTCTCTCTCTCTCTCTCTCTCTCTCTCTCTCTCTCTCTCTCTCTCTCTCTCTTTCACTCCCTTTCACTTTCATTTTCACCCTCACCCTCACTCTCTCACTCTCAGTCTCAGTCTCAGTCTCAAATCTGTCTCATTATCTGTATATCTGTAAATACATTCATTTTCTATCTATCTAATCTACTCTATATATAACATATCTACTTGCCTTCCTCCTATCTGTGTATATCTCTTTATTAGTTTATCTATCTGTCTACCTATCTATCTCTTTATCTATCCGTGTATCTCTCTATCGATTTGACTAGCTGTCTCTCTATCTATCTTTATATCTATCTGTCTGTCTATCTATTTATCTATTTATATGTTTATCTATCTATCGATCTACCTATCTACCGATCGATCTATCGGTCTTACCCTGTGACCCCCTCCCTCCTCCGTAGCCCCCCCCCCCCCCCCGACCGCACCCAATCGCCGCTCTGATATCAGCAAAAAGGTCACGTGACGTCGGCCTTTGAGAATACACTTGCAGATCCTGGACCCTTTTTACGACCCGTTCAGTGCTATTGATGACTTCCTGCAGCGTGGATGACACTGCTGGAGACTCCAATGGGCGCTCTCGCCGCTTTGATTGGGCGTTTTGAAGCTATTAGGAAAGGTATTGTTCCTGTTATCACTTTCCTGAAGAAGGTGAGCTGTGTACACTTCGCTCGCCGACCCCTCGGAAGGTCAACAGCTGATGGTACCGAGTTGGTGGGTGTTCTTGACATGGCGCTGGACGGGCAAGGGGTAAATCTGTGTTTATTGCGAGGGTGAATACGCACTGGGTATGTGGATTCATGTTTACGCAGTGGTGGGTGCGTTACGTTTCGAAGGTTATGAATGACGTTAGCGTTGCCGTTCCTTGCGTACTAATGTATTTTGATTGATATATACGTTTCCTTCTCGGATAAGTGATTGAAATGATTGTGTTCTTGTCATTGTATATCTTCTGCGTCGGGATTGTTTTAAGATCTTTTGTTTATTGTTTCAGAAATGATGAGTAGAGGTCAGAATGGTCGGGATTTGTGAAATACGAAGAGAGCCGTAATTCGTTATCCTTTGAACACAATCCACTGATTAATTGAGAGATTTAGATAATATTTCCATTTGATCACGTTAAAGCAAACGAAGGTTATGTTTATGGTATTGCACTATTTCATACAAATAAATTCTCTGATATTCAAGGATTAGTTATTTATTAGTAAAAAAAAGTACTTTTAAACTGCAAGACTAAATTATTTATAATAAATGAAAACTTATATTTGATGGTGTATGATGGTGGTGGTGATGGTGGTGGTTACATTTATATTTACCTTGAGATTTATTTTCTCTTCCTCCTTTATTTCTATCCACGTCCTTCCATCTTCCCGTCCCCTCATCTTCCCTTCTTCCCTCCTTCTGTCCAGTCCTTCCCTCCCTCCCCTCCCTCCCTCTCCCTTCTCCTCCTCCCCTCTCCCTCCCCCCTCCCTCCTCCCTCCTGTCCCTCCCCTCCTCCCACTCTCCCTTCCCCTTGTCCTCCCTCCCTTCCTCCCTCCCCTCCTCCCTCCCCTCAGAGAGACCACCTTTGCAGGAGGCAAAATTGGGTACACCATTTTGATATTCAGCATATTAAGATAGTGGCGTTGGACTGCATATTTCCGCCGCGTAACTTTGAGATCTGTTTGTGTTCCTCTGTCGGGCTGAGTGTTCCGTTTCTTGTTTCCAAGTTTGTGGCCAATTATTAAATCTCTCTCTTTCTCTGTCTCTGTCTCTGTCTCTGTCTGTCTTCTTCTCTATCTCTCTCTCTCCTCTCTCTCTCTCTCTCTCTCTCTCTCTCTCTCTCTCTATCTCTCTCTCTCTCTCTCTTCTCTCTCATCTCTCTCTCTCACTCTCTTTCTCGCTCTTCTCTCCTCTTCTCTCTCTCTCTCTCTCTCTCTCTCTCTCTTCTCTCTCTCTCTCTCTCTCTCTCTCTCTCTCTCTCTCTCTCTCCTCTCTTCTCTCTCTCTCTCTCTCCTCCCTCCCTCCCTCCCTCCCTCCCTCCCTCTTCCCTCCCTTTCTTTACAGAGAGTGAATGAGATTCTATTTGTTTCAGCGTACAATGTTTTTTTAAAGGTTATGCAAGTTGTTTTTTTCTCTGAATGTTTTATTTCTTTCGTATTATGTTTGTTTTCACTTTACTTTTTTTTTGCTTGTTAATGTGTTATTTTATCCTCTCTCACTCTCTTTTGTCACAGAGTTTAGAGTTTTTATTCTGTTTTTTTTTTTCCCTAAGAATTCATGCTTATCATAGAAACGTGTATTTACTCTCTTATACTTTATGAATATATACGTTTATTTTCCCTTTCATTTTTACAGCACACGGAAGATTAAACCGCTGTGTGTTTGCAAGAACTCGGAACTCGCCTTTAAACAGACCCGATCCTGGCGAGATTCAGGTTTGTATCACACTGAGAAGAGAAGAATTACTTCTGTCAGGGTACTATTGACTCTCGACCCCCCCCCCCCCCCTCCTCCCTCTCCTCCCTTTCCCTCCCGGGTACCCTCCCTCCCCCTTCCATGTGCTCTCTCTGTGTCTCTGTCTCTTCTCTCTGTCTGTCTTTCTCTTTCTCTTTCTCTTTCTCTTTCTCTTTCTCTTTCTCTTTCTCTTTATCTCTCTCTCTCTCTCTCTCTCTCTCTCTCTCTCTCTCTCTCTCTCTCTCTCTCTCTCTCTCTCTCTCTCTCTCTCTCTCTCTCTCTCTCTCTCTCTCTCCCTCTCTCTCTCTCCTCTCTCTCTCTCTCTCTCCTCTCTCCTCACTCATCCCTCTCCCTCTCCCTCTCCCTCTCCCTCTCCCTCTCCCTCTCCCTCTCCCTCTCCCTCTCGTTTCATTCCATCCTTGACTTGTTCCTCTCGTAATCTCCACTTTTATCCGGCTTTTCGATTTTTGCTTATTTTATATTCTATCTTATATTTTTGTGTTTCTGCATTTCATTTCTTTTTCTTTTTATCTGCTTGCTCGCCTTTTTGTTTATTTTCATTTTCATTTACTTTTGTGTTCTTGCATTTTATCTTTTTTATTATCATTATTATATTATTATTAATTGTTATATTATTGTTACTTTATTATTATTACTGTTATTGTTATTGTTATTTTTATTATTATTATTATTATTATATATTATTACATTATATATCTATCATTATCAATTATCATTATCATTATCATTATCATTATCATATCATTATCAATTATCATTATCATTATCATTATCATTTATCATTTATCATTATCATATTTTCATTATCATTTATCATTATCATTATCAATTATCATTATCATTATCATTATCATTATCAATATCATTGTTTATTGTTATTGTTATTGTTATTTTTATATTATTATTGCTATTATGTTGTTTGTTTATGATTAATTATTATTATTATATTATTATTATTAGTAGGTAGTAGTAGTATAGTAGTGAGTAGTATAGTAGTAGTAGTAGTAGTAGTAGTAATTACCATTATTATTATTCATTATTATTATTATATTATTATATCATTATTATTATCATTTACTATAATAGTAATAATTGTTATTCAATAATAAATTATTATTATTATAAATTAATATTAATTATATTATGTACTATATTATCATTATTATCATTATCATACAAAATCATTATTTATCAAATTAATCATTATCATTATCATTATCATTATCATTATCATTATCATTATCAAAATCAATCATTATCATTATCAAAAATCATTATCATTATCATTATCAAATCAATTTTATCATTATCATATCAAATCATATCATTATAAAATCATAATCATAATCAAAAATCATAATCATATATCATAAATCATAAATCATAAATCATAATCAATAATTCATAATCATATCATAATCATAATCATAATCATCAAATCTAATGATAATCATAATCATAATCATAATTAATCATAATCATAATCATTAATCATAATCATAATCATAATCATAATCATAATCATAATCATAATCATAATCATAATCATAATCATAATCATAATCATAATCATAATCATAATCATAATCATAATCATAATCATAATCATAATCATAATCAATAATCATAATAATATAATCATAATTAATAATTATAATTATAATTATATTATAATTATAATCAATAATCAATCATATATCATAATTATAATTATAATCATAATCAATCATAATCATAATCATCATTTTTTATCATAATCATAATCAATTTTTTTTATCCACCTTCTCGCCTTTTATTATTTATTTTCATTTTCCTTCTTCGTGTTTCTCATATTTGTTTCCCTGTGTTGCAACGAGCGGGGCCAGAATCAGGCGCATCTTGCAGGTTACGCCCACCAACACAAAACACCGGCAAGCGAGAGTGCACATGTGTTTAGCGTCTCATTAACCCAGGTAACATTAGAATTACAATTGCTTAATTGAACCGTAATGTTATTTCACTCTCGTTTCGGACGCCGTGAAAATAATATATGATAAGTCGTAACAGCTGAATACACGATCCTTCTTATCTCGAAGATATGTTTGAATTTGTGTGAAGCGAGAGCATGTTCTCGTTGCGTCGCGTATTATGACACTGGGAACTGCGCCGTGCTGTAAGTTTATGGTGAATATAATGCTATTCTCAAAGAACTGATTCCTGTCTGATCCTCTTTGTCGGCTTCGTGTGTGTGTTATGTCCTAATAAGGGCTTTGAAATTAGTGGTGGGTTGAGATATGCGCGCTGGAGTATGCCTGTGTCTAATTGTATGAGCCAGGTAATATATGTATGATAAACATGGGTCTCTCTCTCTCTCTGAATCTCTCTCTTCTCTCTTTCT
>NW_020872573.1:369212-396712 GCF_003789085.1 Penaeus vannamei
CCTGTGTAAACATTTGTGATCATTACGAGTGCGGACGAGCGAGCGAGCGAGCCGACAGGGCCGGCTCTGCTCGGCGGGAGTGAGCGGGTCCCCGCCACCGCCCGCGGCTGTTCCCGTCTGGAGCCGCAGCTGCTCTCAAACCAGGGACTCAAACTATCAGTACAGTCGTGACCGCTCCGCCGTGGGGCAGACTCCACCTATACGTTAAGACAACAGACTGACTAATCCTGTATCACAGCTGAAGGGTCTGAATATCAGATAATGTTTTATTTATCTATATATTTGGCGACGACCGACTAAACCTGGGCTTTCCTCACTTTCTCTACAGGTCATGTGCCTCACGCTACGGTCTTCAGAAAATATAATAAGATCAATTCCTCCATGTCCAAAACCCATATCTGGACGAAGCAAAAAAAGAAAACGCCTTGGACAACTTTTACATCAGTCTATGTAAAGGAAACAATCCCCAAACCAACAGTAGCGCAGGCAGGAGGCGCTGCAGGCCAGCGGGGCCCAGGTTCACGTGCGTAAATAAACGGACGTCACTTTTTACATGAGCGTAACAAGTATGCGTGAGCCGTGACTTAGCACCCACAAGTATGTACGTACAGCTTATACAGAGGCCATTCATGAAATGAGAAGGGGCGGGGCGGCGCAGCACCACGTCTGAGGACCTCCAAACGGCGGTGGGGCTGCGGGCCTGCGCGCGTGTGGTGCTCAACGGGATGGACTGAATGCGATCGCTTCGTCGACAACAAAAGTACGGGGAAGTCCGTGCCATTCGGACTAGAGGTGTAGGCCGAATTGTTTTTTTAAACTATCTATTTCTTCTTTACATCAGTTTCCGTCAAGTAATCTACCCGTCTGAATGATGAGAACAAGGCCGCCCTGGTCGACGCGGGGAACTCCCTTCCGTCAACCAGGCTTGCTTGTGCTTACTTTGGAGAAACGTGTGAAATCGACTAGCATGATGGACAGCCGAACGAGGTCGCTCGGCCACGCGCAAAAAGGGAGATGGACTTCCACCGTTTCATTCGAGTCACCCGAAACGGCGAAGTACTGGATGAGAAAGACAAAACTGTCCTACAACGAATCGAATCCACACCTCTAGCGATGAAACCGAAGGACGACCCCACTTCCTCGTTAACCTTCCGGCTAACATCCACACTTTTTTTTTTACGCAAACTTGCTACGATACGAAAAACACCAAGGAGCACATGTGTGTCGTCGCGTTGACATCCGGGACAGCGGGGCGACGAGGGCGAAAAGTCTTAGCACGGAGACGCCGACTTCCGAGAGTCGGGTCGTCGATTCGTCGGCACCATTCACTGGTTGCAGCGACGGGGGGAGGGGTGGGGGCGGGGCGGCGGTGATTGTGTGTGCCCCTCCCCCCCTCTTGCTCGCGACACGCCCCCTGTTCCCCTTTCAAGTCTCTCACCATCACATACAAAAAACACTGCAGCTGTACGAAAGACAAGCAACATGAAGCACCTGTGTTTTTATTTTTTTTAACACGACAAGAGCGGAAGTCGGCACTAACTTTACAATGACTTGACTACACATCGTTTCGCTTCCACTCCAACACAGTCAGATTTTGAAGGGAAAAAAAGCTCACGAATATAAATAATAAAATGGGGGTCGAGGGATGTAAGATTATGGTTCATGAACAAAGAAAAAAAAGAACACTTGTGATGCCCACGCAACTGTCCTCTGGTGTGCGAACACTTCACAAGCAACAGTGTCAGTGTCCTACACAAATACACTTAAAATACACTTTTTTGTCTATTGTCTTACAGATATCTCATTTCTTCTCGGGGGTTTGTAAAGCTCTTGAGTAAACGGTCTCACTGGAATTGCCGAGAAAGTTTTTTTTTTTTTGTTTGTTTTTGTTTTTTTGTTATTTCACACGAACAGAGAAGGTTCATGGAAGATAGGACGAGCACAAGAACAGAAGGCCACTAAGTTACATGTATGTTGTCCAGCTGACAACAAAAAATGTATTTCAAGCAGTAAGCACGGCGATGTATTTCTGGACTAGTGTTCACTGTAATAAAATACATCTTATGTACATGTCTTTGTGTTTGTTTGTCTATAATGCGTCAACAACTATTCACAACTCTGAACACTGATTAGCGCCATGTCGAATTCCTCTCCTTCCCTCGCGCCTCACACCAGAGGCGACGTCACGTTCGCTTGTGCGTCCAGCTGGGCGTGGTGGTTGTACTGTGGGCGTGGCTTGTGCTTCTTGGGGCACGGCGGTCTCGGCGGGCGGGCGTTGAGGACTGCGGGGGGCGTACGTGCTCTCGTCCGTGCTGCAGAAGGAGCCCCCGCGCCCCCACCTCGCCTCGCCGGCCGCCCGCAGCGCCTCCGCCCAGTTCAGGTCCTGGGCGTGGGAGAGCGGGTGGTGGGCGGAGCAGCAGGATCCCCCTGAGGAGCATCGGGACTCGTCCTCGGACTCCTCGGCGTCGCCCAGGGTGGAGGACTCGGGGGAGGTCCTTCCGTTGAGGAGCGGCTGCGAGTACCACTCCACGTCGCTCGTCTCCTCAGGGATGTTGCGCGGGTTGGCGCCCACGCCGACGGACACGGCGTTCTCCTCGCCCGGCTGCGCCTCCGCCGCGTAGCGCTGCTCGCCCAGGCCGGCCATCTCCAGGCGCGGGTACGTGCCCCGGCAGCCCATCATGCGCACCTCGTAGTCCGCGGCGTGGGCGGCCAGGGGCGAGGGCGGGGCGCGCAGCGTGGAGCGCGGGGGGCGAGGGCCCAGCAGGGGGCTCCCGTGCGAGCGGTGCGACCCTCCGGACGACGAGCCTCCGTACGGGAGCTGCTGCAGGAGGAGGCGGGTGGAGGGCGAGTGTCCGCGGCTTCCGGTGGAGGCCAGGGTGTTGTCGCTCGACTGGTTGCCGTCCATGAGCGGCGGCGGCGGCGGCGGCGGGAACTGCAGCACCGGGCCCGTCAGGACGCCTGCGGCAGAGACAACGGAACGTGAACGACGGCTTCTGCTGCGCCGACACTACTGGTCAAATTTGATTCTATATTTCAAAAAAATCAGCAGACAAAGTTGCTGTTCTAATAATATCGACAGAGTGCCTCCTCACCTTTATCCGACTGGTTGTTGAAGTTGTGCGAGCGGTGGCTGGCGTGGCTGCCGCTGTGGTCGCTGGAGGCCGTCTTGGTGCAGGAGTCGTCGGAGGGCTGCTTGGCGGTGCCCAGGCTCTGGCCGGGGCTCACCGGGATGTTGGGCGGCAGGCGCGTGCCCCCCGGGCCGCGGAACATGTCGCCGATCAGCGGCGTCGTGGCGTACGGCTCGGGCGACAGACACCTGCGGGCGGCGAGATGGGCGGCGTTAGTGAAGGAGGTCGTGGGAGGGAACTGAAGCTGGAATGCGACTCGCGACAGGAAATTAGGACCGATGAGGTGCACAATCCTGACTAATATATGCACATATTGAATAATAACACTAACAGCAACCATTATGTCAACAAATACTATTTATAGTAATGATGATAATATTGATATTAATTTATATTAATATCAATATTATCATCATTGTTATTATTACTGATAATAACATTCTCGTTATGCAAGAAATCCAAACAATTAGCGATCGAGCCTCACATGCGGTCGACGTGTCCTCCGAACGACACGAGCTTGAGTCCGTCGGGGTCCTCGTAGACGTCCTCGGGCGGGCGGCTCTCGTAGCCTCCTTTGCTGGACTCTGGCGCGGGCGGGTGGTGGTACAGCTGCGTGATGGGCACGCCGCGGCTCCCGACGTCCGTGTACATGGTGCCCGTCACGCCCCTGTCCACGCCCGGCTCGCCCCAGCAGCCGGGGTATTCCGCCCAGGGGCCGCTCCCTTCGCCTGCTTGAGAGAGGAAATGGGGCGCTCTTACTAAGGTGTCAAATACTCTTCACTCGCACTCCTCTCGCTCTCCTCTCTCTCTCTCTCTCGCACACGAACCCACTCCCGATGCTACTCACCCTTGCTGTAGTACTGCGGGCACTTGTTGTTGTGGCGCCGGCGGTATATGCAGTAGACGACGCCCGCGAGCACCACGAAGAGCACGCCCGCGGCCACGGAGATGCCCACGATCAGGTACGTGTTGTTGTCGAAGGGCGACGACTCCTGGATGTCCGGGGGGTGCGACGTCGAGCCGGGGGGGAGGGTGAGCACCAGGGGGGACGACACCGGCCCGGGGCCCCTGGCCGTGACGCCCCTTAGGGTGACCCGGTACGTGGCGCCCGGCACCAGCCCCGGCACCAGAGTCCACGTGTTGTTCACCGTCGTGTTCACCATCACGTGGCTGCCGTTGCCTGCGTCGGTTACCTGGCGACGAAACATTATCACGTTTAGAGAATAATAAAATAAATAAAAATGATTTCCTTTCAAGTGAAAGCTATTCCTCCAGAGGGAGAGTGAGCGAGCTGTTCACGACCTACCTGAAGGTTGTAGCCGATGATGCGGCCGTTGGACGAGCTGGCCGGGATGGGGTCCCACGTGACGCGCACGGCGGTGTCGTTGACGTAGGAGTAGTGGAGTCCGAGGGGCGGCACCGCTGGGGGCGCCTCGAGGGTGGTGGCCCGCACGGCGGCGGTGGCCTGGCCCTCCACGGCGCGGTAGAAGGGCACCACGAACACTTCGTACCACGTGGCCGGTCGCAGGTTGCTCACCACGTGGGAGGTGGGCGGAGCGCCGTTGTCGTGCAGCGCGACCGTCTCGACGCTGAGGGCGCCGCTGGGGTTGCCGTGCTGGGTCTCCAGGGGCCGGTAGCGCACGTACACGCCCTCCAGCAGGTTCGCGTCGACCAGGAGCTGCCACGTGAGCCTGAGCGAGGACTCCGACATGGGCTCCACGCTGACGAGTCTCACGGCGGACTGCGACAGCCGCGCCCTGATGTCGTGCAGCGGCGGCGCCCCGCCCGCGCCCTCGGCCAGGGTGCGCACGGTGTGGGTGACGGGCGACGGCCGCGACACGCCGTGCGAGTTCCGGGCGCGCACCACGAACACGTAGCGCGTGTCCGGCCGGAGATCCGTCACGGTGATCGACACGGGCGTGGGCGTGTGGCTCGAGGCGGCCGTCTGCTGCGTGGAGGCGGTGGCCCACGCCCCTCGCAGGTCCGGACTCCAGTACTGGACGGTGTAGCCGAGCAGCGACGAGGAGCCGGGCCGCCCGCGCCGCCAGCCCAGCGTCACGAAAGTCGTGTTCACGCCTAGCACCGACACCTGCCCGGGGGCCTCAGGCAGAGTGCCTTCGTCGGGGATCTTGAAGAAGGCCACGTTGGGGTTGGTGGGCTTGGCGACGACCATCGAGGCCGTCCAGGTCGTCTCGCCCGCCTCCGACCGCGCCGTGCACGTGTACACGTCGGTGTCCGACATCTTCAGATCTGGCGGGAGAGAAAGGCGTGAGGAACAGTGCGCAGCGGGCCTCGCCGGGCAGACTGCGGCTTCAAACCCCTTCAGAAGCAAAAAGAAGCCTCGGCGACTTACCTTTGATCCTGAGCGTGCCGAGGGGCGTGAGGGAGATCCTGCCGTGGGCCTTGATGGGCTTGCCGGCGCGCTCCCACGCCACGGAGGGCTCGGGCGTCCCGCGGGCCTCGCACGGCATCTCGCCCTCAGTTCCCAGCGGCAGCGTCTGGTTGGACGCCCCCAGGGCGATGATGGGCGGCGGCATGTCGGCCACGTCCTGTACCTCGAGGTGCGCGCGGGCGAGCGCAGAGCCCGCCACGCCCACGGCCGAGCAGACGTAGTAGCCCTGGTCCTCGCGCTTGACGCCGCGGATGGTGAGCGTGTTGTGGGCGTCCACGAACCAGCGTCCGCCGCCCCACGTCTGGCCGGCGCTCACCACGTTGCCGGAGCCCTCGTGCGTCCAGTAGGTGGTGGGCGGCGGCGAGCCGGACGTGGCGCACTCGAAGGAGGCCGTGCCGTTGATTCCCACTCGGGCGTCCAGGGGCGTCACCGTGATCAGGGGACGAGCTGCGCAACAGAAGGCATATTTGAAACCGAACTCTAGAACAAAAAATATTCACTGTAACAAGACATTTGGTCAGTCCATGGTCAGCATCATGGACCGCCATGCTTTGGTACTCACAGTGGACGTTGAGCGTAATGTTGGCGGCCACCGAGCCGACGGGGTTTTCGGCCTGGCAGGAGTACACTCCCTGGTCCTCCGGCGCGACGTGGTGAATCCTTAGCACCTGACTGCTCTCCTCGAGGGCCATCCTCCCGAGGGGCAGCTCGCCCGGAGGATCGACGCGCCGCCAGAAGACCTCGGGCGGAGGATCGCCGCCCACGCGGCACACGAGTTCGACGGTGGAACCCGCGGCGCCCGTCACCGAGCCCGACGACGACACCAGATGGGGCGCCACTGCGCGGACGGAAGAGAAGCATGGATTATTTTCTCCCAGCGAACTATCACGTTTACTTTACTTACACATCAGAGCTTAATCTATTGCACAAGAGCGAGGAGCCTCCAGAAGCCGTACGTACCAAGGACGGTGAGCATCGCCGGCGGCGTCTCCCTCTTGCCGAAGACGTTCCAGGCGCGGCACACGTACTCGCCGGTGTCGGACACGCGCACCCCGCTGATCACCAGGCTCCCTCCGTCCACCAGCCGGTACCTGAGACGCGAAGGGGGAAGGTTAGTGCTGCTTCTGCCCCCGCCCGCGCGTGGGCGTCGTGGAAAGGCATCGGTCGCTGGGATACCATCCTATGTGATTCCCCTGCACTGTCACTGTATTTCAACTAGATAGTGTGAGTGTGAGTGTGTGATTGTGGAAGTGAGTGTGAGAGAGTGTATGTATGTGCATGTGCTCGCATGTATATTGCCTCATTTAAAAATGACTACCCTATGCCCTTCCCTACCTCGCAGCCCCCCCCCCCCCGGCCAACCCAGGCCTAGTCCCAGCAACAAGACATAAAGCCTGTTACGCCTTTCCTCCGCCGCTCGCCCCGCCGCCGCCCACGCGGCGCCGGGGTCGACGCCACCGTTCCCCCAGCAGGCCGCTGTAGAACAAGGACCTCCCAGGGCGATTCTTCTCATTTGCATATCCTGATGATTCTATAACTATAGCTCCCCCGACTCTACTTCCCCCGCCCTCAAGGTCTGTACGCCCGCCCTGCTGCATGAAGCTTACAAACTTCTTAAACTTCTATGGTTGAAACAGTCGCCCATCTACTTGTGTTACCTTTACAAGAAATTCTGATTTACTTTTCACCTGAACAAGAAGACGTACACACACACACACACACACACACACACACACACAACACACACACACACACACACACACACACACACACACACACACACACACACACACACACACACACACACACACACACACACACACACACGCTCACGCACCCAAAATGACGTCCGCCTCAGGCGCCGTCTCCCCGAAGGGCGGCGCGACTCACCTGTGCTGCGTGGCGGGGTCGAGCGGGACGCCGTCCTTGACCCAGGACACCGCGGGCTCCGGGTTGCCGCGGGGAGGCAGGCACGCGAGCAGCGCCGTCTCGCCCTCCGCCACCCGCGCCTGCTCCGGCATCACGCGGAACTCATCCCGCAGAACTGGAAGGAAGACGAGCGAAGGTTAGGGGCGTTGTGATGCCGTTGTGCCGCGCCGGAGGCGTCGGCGAACCATACTAACAAGGCGAGTGCTCTGTGTCACTCGAAACCTGTCACATCGTCAGAAACTCTCTATTGAAAGATGTTCGCAGTATCGAGTGATAACACTGCACTCAAGCTAAACACGCCATCTCTTCATGTCAGCGCAGACCGGGTTCTGAGACGACCGGGGAGCAGGGCTGAGGGAAGGAAAAGACCGACACAGGCCGTTAGGTTCCTGCAAGAACCCCCCCCCCCCTCGCCCCTGCATCTAACCTCCCCAGGATCCCCGCCTCCTTCCGAGACCAAACGCGCGCCCTCTGCACTCGCCGCTACTCGCCCTCGCCGCAACTCCCGCCTGTCTATAAATCGAAATCTCCTCGCAATAATGGACGCCTCGGCCGCCCTTTATTGCCCGCCCGTAACTCACTCCTCTCCACAACCAATCACCTTAACGGCGTCGCTGCTCACCCGCCCACGCCCCCTTCCTTCCACTGACTAATGGCGGGTGTGGGCGGACCTCAAGCGCTCGCCGCCCACCTGCGGGTATGGCCCAGCGCAGCACGCCCACCGGGAGGGCGATCCGGGAGACAAAACGTTTCCTCGCACACCTGCATGAAACCAAACCTTTCTGTACGCGCGCAGAAAGTACACACGGCAGGGCATACACGTGTCCGCGCCCTCTTACCGATCACGCGTGAGCCCCAGAAGAGCCACTCGTGTGCCTGAAATACGACAGGAGAGTATAATTAGTTATTCAGGAGACGAGTTCCCCCGGCCGCCCATGTCTGGTACTCCTGCAACACCACGTGCATGTCCGACGCCCTCGCCACATGAATATACGGCATGTGCATGACAGGCAACTGCATATGCAATGGCAACCACTCGAAAACAAGCGCACGAGGCGTCCGAGGTTGAATTTCTTGGAAGACAAGCGTGAGATGCGCTCAAGAAGAAGGAGAGGAATAAGAGGAGGAATGAATGAAGAGGAAGAAGACGACAAATAAAATAGAGAAGGAAGAAAAAAGAGGAAGAATATAAAAAGGGGGTTTGACGAGGAGGGAGAAGAAAATGATAAAGAGGTGGAGAAAGAGAAGATATTAGTAAAGCGAAAGAGGATGAAGAGAAAGAGGAAGAGGGAAACCGAAAGAGAGAGGGAAAATGGATGGAAACGAAAAACGACAATAAGAAACCTCAAAATATAATATCCTAGTATAATAAAAAATAAACGAAAGGTCTGAAGAAAACGTGAGGATAACAAGGAGAAGAGGAAGAAGAAAAAAGGATTAAGAAAACACACAGCATTTCCCCCCCCCCCTCCCCCCTCTTCCCCTGCCCGTACATCTGAATCTGCTGAGTGCCCCCTCCTCCCTCTATCCCCCCCCCCCCTCCTCTACTCGCTCACCCCCAAGCCGACAATGGTCACTTTGCATGTGTCGTAAATAAACGTACAGGTTTAGGTGTCGTGCATGCGCCCCTCCCCCCTCTCCCTCCTCCTACCCCTCCCTTCTTCTCCCTCCTCCCCGCACCCTCCTCAATACTCGCCTCCCCTTCAGCTCTCTCTCTCCCCCCCTCCCTACCCTACCCTCCCTCTCCCTGCTTCTCCTACTCCCCCTCCTCTCCTCCTCCTACCTTCCTCCTCCCTCCCCTACTTCTCCTACCTCCCACTCTCTCCTCCTTCTCCTACCTCCCCTCCCACCTCCCCACCATCCCTCCTCCCCCTCCTCCCCTCCTCCTCCCCTCCTCCCCCCTGGAGTGCGCTCTCCCCTCCATCCCTCTCCGTCTTGCCACTCCTCCCACTCCCTACTCCATATATCTTAACTCCAGTGTACGACGAGCGCTGATCTTTATCAACTGCAAATTATAATTTATAAGGATCGTTAAAAACACGAAAGAAAAAGACAAGAAAAAAGAAAGAAAAAAAATATAGAGAAGGATCGTGTAATTCTACGTTGATATTTGGAAAAAAAAAAAAAAAAAAAAAACGCTCCAAACTTTTATCGAACACACAACTATATAAAACATATTAGAAAATACAAAAAAGCAATAGAAAATATAAAACATCGAGAAAATACAGAAGAGAAAAAGATGCACACAATGCCACCATCACCATGAGCGCAACTTGCACCATACGCCTACAACCGCACAATCTTTACCGCCGTCGTTATCAGCAGGTCATCGCCGCTGTCGTCGCTTTTGCTTTATCACGCCGTTCATCAGACAGAGAGAGAGAGAGAGAGAGAGAGAGAGAGAGAGAGAGAGAGAGAGAGAGAGAGAGGGGGGGGGAGAGATTTTGTGTGTGTGTCCGTCCGTACGTGCGTGCGTGTACGTCTGTGTGAATGAGCGTTTTCTTTACACTCAAAATTTATGTTTCCCAGCCTCTCTCTCTCTCCTACTGCCTCCAGTTCTCCCTCCATCTCTCTCTCTCTCTCTCTTCCTCCTCCCTCCCTCTCTCCTTCCTTCCTCCCCCCACCCCCACCCCCCAGCCATCCTCAAATCGCAAGCATCATCACCTCATTGCCGCCTGGTGGTGGTGGTGGTGGTGATGGCGGTGCCCCCCGACCCGCGCCAGCCCACTCTCGCCCTTACGCCCCCCGCCCGAAGGTTGAGCTCCCCCGACACGCGCCCCCAGGAGAAGATGGAGGGCCTGCAAAACACACTCTTACAGGCCGGGGCGAGATCGTGTGGGAGCGCGGACACGAGGATCGCCTGTAAGTATAATCTAAACGCCGAGTTCACGCGCGTAGGGCAGGGGGTAAGGGGGGGGGGGGAGGGGAAGGGGAGGGGGGAGGGGAAGGGGAGGGGAGGGGGGACGGGGGGAAGGAGGAGGGAGGGGGAAGAATGGGAAGGGGAGGGGAAAGGAGGACGAGGGGAGGGGTGGGACGGGGAAGGAAGGAGGGAGGGAGATGGGGAGGGGGAAGGAAGGAAGGAGGGAGGAAGAGGGGAGGGGTGGGACGGGAAGGAAGGAGGGAGGGGGAATGGGGAGGGCGGAGAATGAGAAAGGGAGATGAAGGAGGGAAGCAGGAAGGGAGGGAGGGGAAGGAGGAGGAGGAAGATATCTCGGCCACACATCGCAGTTTGCCAGCGTCATCTCCTCCCCTCCTCCCGTCCGTTCCTCTCTTCCTCCCCTGAGAAAATTATACCACTGGGAGATCACCAGCTTTCCCCTTCCTCTCCCCACCTACCCCCCCCTCTCTCTCTCTCTCTCTCTCTCTCTCTCTCTCTCTCTCTCTCTCTCTCTCTCTCTCTCTCTCTCTCTCTCTCTCTCTCTCTCTCTCTCCCTTTTTTTCTCACTCAATCCTCTCTTCTCCCTTCCCTCACCTCCTCCCCACCTCACCTCTTCCCCTTCCCCACCTCACCCCCCCCCCCCATGATCCCCATCCACACTTGTTGCGGGATGATTACAGCGTGCGAATCCCGGCCGCGGCAGCTCCCCTGGCCGGCGGCAGCGATCCCCCTCCAGATAGGCCATAATACTACTGTGAGCTTTTTTTCTTATATTAATCTCGTGGACAGATCAGGCCCGTTCGCGAGGGGGCAAGTTTTTTTTTTTTTTTTTTTTTTTTTTTTGCGTTTTTTTTTTTTTTTTTTTTAATGAGGGTGGTGGGTGGGGGTGGGAGTAGTGGTGCCCCCTTTTTGCGTCCGTGTTCCTCGTTCTATAAATCTCCTGGACGTCTTTAAGTTCCCTCCGCGAAGTGACCATGAAACCACAGGGGGATTAATGTAAAAAATAAATAATAATAAAAAAAATAAAAAAGTAGAAGAAAGAGAGCAGCCAGGGACGCCGACTGCCCTGTGCCTGGCGGCGTCTCGCACGAAGGAGCCCAAGACGACTGGCGATGACAGCGTGCAATCCTGGACACCTTAGCGCACAGGATGTTTGTGGTCACGCAGACACTTTCTTAAGGTCCTTGGCTCCCTGAACACAAGGCGCGACTACAATTCCTGTCAAATTTAGATCAAAACATTTTTCCTCTTTTTCTTTTCTTTCGCATTGACAACGACAGGCCGGTGTCACGGATTATTCTCTTCCCGTGGGAACGAGATTCGCAATGGAGTGGACAGGCGAAGGGTTGTGCCTTCGCCAGGGTGAGAAGAGGAGAGAACAGGACGAAAGGAGGAGAAACGGAGGAAAAAAATCTTGGGTCGGTTCTGCATTGAACTTTTTCATTAAATAAAAAAATAAAAAAAAAAAAAAAAAAAAAATAACCTGAGTGTATCAAACACCTTAAAAGCAATATAAGTAACGAATGTTTCTTCCGCTGCAGTTCAGAAACACAACCAAAGTCAATCCAATTTCCCCCCCAAGTCCTCCTCCCTGAGCAGCCGTCGCCACCATCGTCATCCCCGTCGCCGTCGTCGCCGCAAACACGCCCACACGCCCGTCGCCGCCGAACGCAACACCGACCAGACGCTCCTCCTGCACGAGACGTTGGTCGCGTCTTGCATCCTCCCTCCCCTCCCTCCCCTCCCTCCCTCCCCTTCGCCTCCCTCCCCTCTCTGCCGCCCACGGACATCACGGCTGGAACCCGGACATTAGCAACACGGGCGTCGTCACCACCCTCGCCTACGCTCACGCCCACGGCCGGGCCAGTCGCCTCCTTGATCGACAGGAGCAGTTTTCATCATTATCATCACTCGAGCGGGCGACGGACGCCATTTACGCTTCCCTTCGCTCTTGGGGTTAGCAAGCAAAGCAAGCAAGCAAAAAAAAAAAGATAATAATATAAATAATAATAATAATAATAATAATAAATAATAAAATAATAATAATTAATAATTAAAATAATAAATAAAAATCGCCGTTTTTTAAACTAGGTGGAAAATAAAACTACAACATCTAGCTCACCAAACAGACAAGAAAACATACGGATGACGATAATAACAGCCACGATAACAACATCCGGAAACCTCACATAAGGACCAAACACCGTATGATCCGCACGACACTACATTCTCTTTCCTTCCTTCTTTCGTTCTCCCTTCTGTCTCTCCTTCCCCCTTCTTCTCCCGTCTCGACCATATATTTTTCCCCCTTTCTTTCGTCTCCCTTCTTCTCTCCTTCCCTCTCTTCTCTAGTCTCTTTCTTTCATTCTCCCTCATTCCTCCCTCCCCTTCTTCTCCCGTCTCTGTTCTCCTTTCTTCGTTCTCCCTTCTTTCTCTCATTCCCCTCTCTTCTCCAGTCTTTTTCTTTCGTTCTCATTTCTCTCCTTCCCCCTTCTTCTCCCGTCTCTGCCATATATTTCCCCTCTTTCTTTCTCCTCCCTTTCTCTCCTTCCTCCTTCCCCTTTCTTCTCCGTCTCTGCCATATATTTCCCCTCTTTCTTTCTCCCCTTTCTCTCCTTCCTCCTTCCCCTTTCTTCTCCGTCTCTGCCATATATTTTCCCCTTTCTTTCTTCTCCCTTCTTTCTCTCCTTCCCTTCCCCCTTCTTCTCCCGTCTCGACCACATATTTATCCCCCCTTTCCAATTACGCGAATGCCCCGGCCGGCCTCCTCCCGACGCCGGAGCTGAAGAAGGGGAACCGCAGATCACAAACCTTAATATCGCTAATCCGGTCCGATGATGAATGCCATTACGGGCTTATCTTTCCCCTCTGTCTCCACCTACAGGGACACCCCTCCCTTCCCTCCCTTCCCTCCCTTCCCGTCCTCCCTCTACCTTCCTAAGACCTAATATATTTCCGTCTGAGGGAGGAGGGGAGGGAGGGAGAGAGGGAGGGGAGGGGAAGGGGAAGGGAAGGGAAGGGGAGGGGAGGGGGGGAAGGGGGAGGGAAGGGGGAGGGAAGGGGAGGGGAAGGGGAAGGGAAGGGAAGGGAGGGCAGAGGAAGGCTTGAGAGGGGGTAGGAAGACGGGGGGGGGGGAAGGGAGGGGATTGAGAGGCGGGAGAGACACGAGAGAAAATCGCCCTCCTCTCCTCCCCTTTCCCGCCACGCACACACACCACACAACACAAAAAAAAAAAAAAAAAAAGACACGTAGAAGGACCCGTGTTTGCAATCATCCCAGCTTTATCCCGGGCGTCAAGACGACCAAATTGAAAAGACGAAACGGCCAGCCAGACGCCCGTAAACCAACGTAAGAGCGCCGTATGTCTGCTCCGGCTAAATAAAAAAAAAATAATAATAATAAACCAAAGAAAAAGAAGAAAAAAAGGAAAAGAAAAAAATGATTGACTACAAACACAGCGACACCCCTTGCTCTGGTCCCTCCCCCCCTCCCTATCTCCCTCTCCTCCGTTCACCTCCCCCCCCTCCTGTCCCCACACTTCACTCCGCCACGTGCTCGCCCTCGAACATGCGATGACGTGGAGGGAGGGAGATGGACAGAGATAAAAGAATAAGAGACAGAGACAGGGGGAAAGGGGAAAGGGAGAACTAGAGAGAGAGAGGGAAAGGGAGAACTAGAGAGGGAGAGGGAGAGGGAGAGGAGAGGGAGGGAGAGAGAGAAGTAAAGATAAAGAGACAGAGACAGGGGGAGGGAAAACTGAGAGAGAGAGAGAGAGAAATAAAGATAAAGATAAAGAGAGAGAGAAGGAAGGGTAATCAAACGAGACAGAAAATACGGTAACGAATGAGGGAGAGGGAGAGGGGAAATACGAGTGAGGGGAGACGATAACAACGAAAGGGAGAAAAAAAAAAATAAAGAAACCCGACAAGAAGTGAAAAAATACGAAATAACAGGAACACGCAAGAAAAAAGCGAAAAAAAAAAAATGAACAAGAAAAAAATAGAAAGAAACGAAAAAAAAAACGGATGTAAATCAGACAAAACGAGATTCGAAAAAGGGAAAGACAGTGCTATCCCCATCCGTTATCGGGGCGGGCGCGAAGGGCGACCACCAGCGCCGTGCTCCTCCCGGGCCACGTGACCTGCAAGTGACCAAGCGCAGACGATTAGCGCCGACCTATCATTATCAGCCCTTCAGTCGCCGTCAGCCAACCCAATCGCCCCATTTCCAATCCCTAATCACCGCCCAATCACCGCCAAAACCGCCCACCGCCAATCAGGGAGAGCGACCGCGCAATGGTCTCGGCCGGCGCGTCGTCCGCCCATTTCCCTCGGTCGTGGGCGTGAAGGCGTGAAGGCGAGAAGGAGTCGGTGGCGGCCTGATAGATAGAGGGCGGCGGCGAGCTGTCGTGCGGTGGGTGTGATCCACGGGCGGGCGCGGAGGGCGGGGATGGGCGCCTTGGAGACAGCCATTTGTTAGGCGCCCACGCCCGCGAGCCCTCTCGGCCGGCCTCTCGAGCATTCACCGTCGTCGGACAAGGGAACAGTGATAATGAAAAAACACGAATATCCTATTATTTTTATCATCGCTGTCGTCAATATATCAATAATCACCTTTATTATGTAGTAATAATACGATTACCATTATCGCCAAATTCCCCCAATCATATTTTTACTTATCATTCTAATAACATCCAATCACATCTCATTAATTCGCTGAAAAGAGTAATTCGCCTTTGCCGAATCTCTTGCTTGAATCGAATCTAGTATATGCAACTTCGCACACGCACGCAGAAAATAAAAACGTGTAAGCAATACGAGGCAAAAAAAAAAAAAAAAAAAAAAAAAAAAAAAAAAAAAAAAAAAATCAGTGATTAATTGCAGTGGAATTAGTGAACAAAAAGGCTTGATGAAATGCAATGAATTTTATCTTTCCCATTCTTCCATTTGCAATATTCATTTTTATCTTTCAAATTCTATATCCCCAACTCGGTAAAGCCTATTTTTTGGCAGTCCCCGTCTATTCACTCGTGCCTCTCTACCTATTTGTCCGTCTGTCTCTGCCTCTCTCTCCCTCCCCGCGCTTCTGTAAATACCCTTACATCAGGCTTGCGTTCCGGTCGGCCGCCCCCTGGAGCCTGGGCTGGACTGGCAGAGACACGCTTGGACACTGACACTTACTGACTCGCACTGACACATACTAACACACACTGACACGTTTCCTCTCTTTACAGCGCGGGGAGCGAGGCCGCAAACCAGACCTGGACACCTGTCAACCTGCCACCGCGCTGATGATCTTTTTGCGCCCGGCCCTCGCTCGCCCTTCGCTCGGACGCCCGGGCCACGTGCGGCGGCTGCATCGCGCCAAAGAATCGGCTGTGCCCTCCGCGCGACGCCACGCCGCCCGACGCCTCGCTCAGACGGCTGTCCAGCGGGGGTGCGAGGCGAATAAATCCTGAACCCTCTGAAGCGCCTGAAATACTGACCAACCGAATGTCTCTCCCTGGCGACGCGTGACTCTACGGACTTTGGACGCCGCGTTACAGTACCCCGCGGTTGGCCGGTTGCAGGGGGCGCCGACGGTGGAGTCCGGGACGTAATTTCGCAACGTGGGTCTCTGGTGCGTCGTTAAAACCTCCCCTGCAATGGTATCTAGAGTGTAATGCGAGCGTCCGGCAGAACGACGCTCAACGAACAACCTCAACTATTGGAAAAACTTGTCGAGAACAAAGAGAATAGAATGAACACATATCAAGCGACTTTTACGGCGAAACACCTTGCTGGTTCGATACGTAGCACAATCAAACCAGATCCTCTAGACAGAAAATAATAAGAAACAAAAAATGAAATCAACAAACACCTAAAAAAAAAAAAAAAAAAGAACACGAAAAAAAAATACTACAACTCGACGTACGTGTCCCCCTCTCCCCTCCCCTCCCTTCCCCTCACCCTCGCTCACCCCTCACACACATACACAGACCCACACGTACACACGTACACAATACACCCAGAGCCTTCCCCAATCCACACCCCACCCCACCCCCCACACACTCACACGCGCGCTTGGCCAGACACCTTCGGCCGCAATCAATCCGACGGCGCCACGCGAGGCAGCGGCCGAGGAGCCAGAAGTTGGGGCTTCGGGGGGGGAGAGGGGAAGGGAGG
Organism: Penaeus vannamei; assembly: GCF_003789085.1. NCBI lineage: Eukaryota > Metazoa > Arthropoda > Malacostraca > Decapoda > Penaeidae > Penaeus > Penaeus vannamei. The sequence continues at coordinate 385,705 of NW_020872573.1, forward strand.
GAGAAGGGGAAGAGGGAAGGGGGGAGGGGAGAAGAGGGGAAGGGAGGGGAGAGGGGAAGGGGGGGAGAGGGGAAGGGGGGGAGAGGGGAAGGGAGGGGAGAGGGGAAGAGGGGAAGGGTGGGGAAGAGGGGAAGGAGGGGAGAGGGGGGAGAGGGAAGGGGGAGGGTAGTGGGTATTGGGGGGGTGGGTAAAAGGGAGGGTTGTGGGTTGGGGAAAAGTGGTGTGGGGGGGGAAATGTGGGGATGGGTTAGTGAGGGTGGAAGAAGGGGAGGGAAGGGGGAGGAGAGGATTATGGGGGAAGGGGAGGGGGGAGGGAAAGAGGTTGGAGAAGGAGGAGCGTGTGCCTGGGGAAGGAGAGACGGAGCCAGCGAGGATCCCGGGAAGGGGGAGAGAGGTACCGGGGGGGGGGTAAGTCGTGGGTTGAGGAAGGGGTTAGCGGAGGGGCGGTAGGGGAGGAGAGGGAGGGGGGGGAGAGAGAGGGGGAGAGCGGGGAATTTTGTTCGCGATTCAAATTATTCATCGCGCGTGACACCTTTTTATACCGCCGCCGCCCGCCCGCCCGCCCGCCGCCCGCCCCCGCACACGTGCACACACACACCCGATACCGAAGACGGGTTCCTGAGCAGGGGTTTTCTGCAGGAGGGAGGGGGAGGGGAGGAGCTGTACCCCCCTCCTCCCCCAACTCTTCTTTTGTCACTTGCAGCCACGCCCCCAGTCCCATAGGTGGAGGGGGGGAGGAGGGGGAGGAGGAGGGGAGGAAGGAGGAGGAGGGGAGGGAGGAGGAGGGAGGAGGAGGGAGGGAGGGAGGAGAGAAAGGAAGGAGGAGAAGGAGGAAGGAGGAGGAGGAGGGAGGAGGAAGAGGAAGAAAAAGGAGGAGGAGGGGAGGGGAAGGAGCCGTCCGGGTGACATGAGCCAGGTAGCGTCGTGACGTGGCTCCCGCCTCGCGCCTGGTGGCTCTCGCCGAGGCACCCATACTTCGTGGCGCATCAGAGACCACACTCATGGAGAACTAACGGTCGTTATTATTCCTCGCGCCCGAACGCCCCTTCGCAGCGGGAGCACGAATGCCAATGAGTGCCATGAGCGCAAGACTTTGGCACTGCATTGTGTGTATAAACGCCGCCGCTGCATCTAGTGCGCGCGAATTGGCACTCGAATAATATCCACGTCGCCCGGAGCATGTGTAGTGCCAGTGTTGTGTTGGCACTCAAAATACGATATATAAATCTTCACCCCGTGTCCTGGCACTGAATATGTGGTTGTAATGCATGCTCAAGTGCTGGCCGTGAAGAGGGCCATGACAAGTGGCACTAACCACATGGTGCCACGGCGAAGCACAGCGCCACACATCTCCCGGGTGTTTACTGACAGCACATCGCAGTTATTATATGATAATCCTTATCAGATGCTTTGCGCTTCGCTAAAATTAACTGTAACCGCAGTCGACGCGAAAGAAAGGGCGCGCCAAAATAATCCAGTTTTAAATCATCAAGAGCAGAGCGAATCCCGGTGCGCGATTGGCCAATCCGAACACTGTGGACTATCTGGATTGGCTGGACGCGACGGCTATAAATATCCCCAGCCGGTTATTATCTAACAAAGAGGCGAGAGAGAGTCCTCAATATAAACCAATTTGGAAGGGAAAGGCTGCTATTTGGCGGTGTTAAACATGGCCTTCCCGGCAACCGCGGCTGCGTTATGGATGCGAACACGGATGTTGCGAAGGAGGAAGGAGACAGCGGCTCCGTCTGCTGCAGGCCTCCTCGCGTGCGCGCCGGGATCCTTCGGGCAATCTAGGTCCCCTCGCTCGAGAGTCTCAGATCTGCCCTGATGGAACCCTCGAGTGGCGCTCCGCAGTAAGGGTTGACACGTTCGCAGTGGGACATGCGTCACGTATCAAGGATCTTGACTACATGCGATGCGTTTTTTTTTTTTTTTTTTTTTTTTTTTTTTTGTCGATTGCCAAACATGCTTATGCTTTTTTCTGCTTCGAAGGACTACCATACCAGTTGTTTGCAAAAGAAAAGGACGCAGACGAATAAAATGAAGACGTTTCGTGCGTCCACCTCGGCCTTGTGCTGGTGGAACGGGAACCCTGTCCTACAAGCCCCAAGCCAGACCGCGCCAGCCCAATGATAGTATATTCCCGCCCCGACAAGTACATTGCATTCCCCTACCAGAATGCAGCAACCCTCTAATAGTATTCGCCATTCTGGATTGCAATAAAAGCAATACACACGATCACATGTCAGTATATATCTGCAATACATACCGGTGGACGCATACACCCCACGAGGGAAGTCGGGCCGCACTCAATAACTCCAGTGTACACACCGGTAGGAACTGCAAACACAGGTCACTCTCCCGGGTACCTGCTTGAGTCGGGACGGCCTCCGGTGCGCTGCCAAGGGCGGGGAGGACGCCCGGGCCGAAGAGGGCGAGGAAGGACACCGGCAGGAGGATACGGCGACCCTTTTAAGACCCAGCTCTGGAGGGCGCGACCTCGAATGGGCAAGAACCCGGGGAGGGACACGCGTAGCCATGGCCGCGGGCGGGGAGGACACGCCGACGCAGGGACACGGGCGGAGGTGAGAAGAGTCGGCGGAAGGCGCGGGCGAGGACACGGCGGACATGAGCAGCGCCCGCAAAACGTCACCTAACGGCCCCGCGGGACATTAAGCAGCGGCGCGGCCATCCTCGGAGGGCCGGCGCCTGAATGCCAAGGCGATACTTATGCAAATCCGAGGAAACGTCTCGTAATAGGCAGGCGAAGATGGCGTTCCAGCGGGGCCATCTTCGCCTCGTAATTACAGCCTTCTTCTGGACCCTCTTGTGGTAATTATAGGAAATTTATACCTTTGTTCCAGCGCCGACTTCGTGCGACGAGGGACGGGGAGAAGGCGCTTTGGGAGAGGGTCAGTCGAGGCAGTTGGCAGTTAAAGGAGGTAGGAAGAAACAAAACAAAATAATGATGGCGAAACAACAACAGACTGAAATAAACGAAAATATATTCATACGATATACACTTCTAACACAAAGCGCGCATGCCACTATCAATTCCTACAAACTGAATTTTAAGACCACACTATGTTCAGGCGATAAGGTCGAATTTCCCGCGAGTTGCGAGGTCGGCCTACGAACGTGGCGTCCTGGAAGAAGCAACGGGGTCAAAGGTCAAAGCAGTTAACCCACCTCAGCTGAATCCGCGACGAAGGCCTGGGAACATTTTTTTTTTTTTTTTTTTTTTTTTTTTTTTACAAAGCTTAAATAACTAGTCTGCGTACAGGAGCGTGCGCGAGCTTACGCATTCGTGCATGTGCATAAGCTGCCTGATCCGAGCGTAACGTGAGCTCGCGAGACCCATGGTCACGTGACTCTTGAGCTGGTCTACCTTGTCACGAACACTCCCCCCCATCCCACCCTCACCCCCCACCCCATCATTCCTGAAGCTTTACGAGCGTTCCCCTGCCCCCCACCCCCACCCACCGCCCATTCCCGCCCTTATATCACAGGAATGATGAATGAGGTGGTGACAAGCGAGCCCAGAGTAAGCCCGGATCAACGTAACAAAAGGTGCGTACGTGAAGAAGGGTGAGCTATCCCCCTCCCCCTTCCCCCACTCCCTCCCCTCCCCTCCTGCAATGACGCCCACGACTCTGAGGGATGAACGCCGCCCACAACCGCCCACGTATGTTGCTTTTGTAGGAAGAATCGGAGTAAAGTGAGAAAGACAAAGGGAGTAAGTGAGCGACAGAGAGAGAGAGAGAGAGAGAGAGAGAGAGAGAGAGAGAGAGAGAGAGAGAGAAGAGAGAAGAGAGAGAGAGAGAGAGAGAGAGAGAGAGAGAGAGAGAAGAGAGAGAAGAAGAGAAGAGAGAGAGAGGTGGTAAAAAGCAGTAAAGAAGAAAACAAGACAAGAAATTCACGAAAATAACTTGAAGGGCGTCGAGTGACAACCACAACCAGAGAAGACGGCAGAAAAAACAAAAACAACAACAACAGCAAAACCAGCAAGTGTGCCCCTGTATGTCAATAGACGCAATCCTCCCCAATAACGACATGAATGAAGCATTAAAGGCGGCCCAAGAGACACTAAACAACACTGAAGAGTCTTAGCAGCTGAACCACGTCTCCACCCCCTCCTCTCCCCCCCCCTCCTGCCTAGCCCCTCCGCCCCCCCCCCTCGTGGCATTCCTTGCCCCTCGTCCGCGTTCCTTGGCGGGCATAAACGTCACTTCCACCTTCATACGAACAGAAAACCCACCACCTCCCTAACACGACGACCTCTCGACGACGCCCTATCCTAACTGCCGAACACACGGGCGTCTCCCCTGGTTTTTCTAACAAACGTTTCCTAACAGACTAACAAACAGATCTTTTTCCTTATTGTCTTCCCAAAAGCGTTTTCCCTAACACGACGACCATCTCGACGACGCCCCATCCTAACCGCCTAACACACGGGCGTCTCCACTGGTCTTTCTGACAAACATTGCCTAACAAACTAACAATTCTTTAAGCTTTATTGTATTCCCCAAAAGACGTTCCTAATGGTCTTAAAAATCGCCTTCTAACAGCTTAGCTAACGACCTAACAAACTAGCCACTGCCCCCGCTACCACCAGCTCCACCCCCCCCCGTTCCACCAAGACAAACCACCACCGAAGCCAGGTAAGCCACTCCGCTCCACCAGGTCGCCGCCGGAGCCGCTTCTCCACCTTTCGAGCGCCACTTTTTCCCCTCCAGACACCGCCGCTCCTAACAATATAACACGAGGACCGGCATTCCACGCACAGCTTCATCTTGCCGGCGTCGTGGTGGCGTTGGGGGGAGGGGGCGAGGGGGGGGAGAAGGAGGGGCGGGAGGAGGGGGGGAGGGGAAGGGGAAGGGAGGAGCGTGGGGAGGGGAGGGGGGCGGTGGGGAGGGAGGGGGCAAGGTCGGTATATCAGTGTCAGGGACCGCGAAGGCATCGTCGAGGGAGAAAAATCGAAAACGAAACCCTAAAATAAAATGCATCGCGGAGGCGGTCGTAAGTTAAAAAATAATCTTACATATACACAGATCCAAACACACTCACGCAGGTACACACACTCACACACACATACACATACACGTACATAGGTGCGTTTACGCACCCACTGTGTACAGAAGGCGAGCATGTGTGTGTCGAGAGGGTGAGAGTATTATCGTCTATGTGTGTGCAAACTCCCCGGATATGAGAGGCGCCCGCGGCGGTGCAGCAACAGTGCACGCGGATGAATAGGACGCGACGAGATCCTTCCGAAGGCACAGGATGGACTGAAGCGATGCAGTCGACGAGGACTCATTACCTGATGTTTAGACGCCAGAGTTTTCACCGCCTCCTCCCTTGTCTCCCCCCCCCCCCCCCCGCGCCGTGGCACTCCGCCGGGGTGCCGGCGGCCTCCCTCGCGGCGGGCGCTGTGGACGCCTGACCGAGAGCCCAATAAAAACATCAGCCCAGCCCGCGCTCCTTTGGATAAACACTTCACGGAAACTATCACCACGCCCCGACAACAGCCGTGGGCGTGTTTCCTGGACCTTAAGGGCGCCGGGTCACCCTCCTTCCCTCTCTTCCTCCCTTTCGTTCCTTCCCTCTCCTCCCTCCCCCACCCCCTCCCGCCCCTGACGGTATCGCACCTCCGCATCGACAGTGATCGAGCGCCCCCTCGGGCCCCGTGACCTTTTGTGCAGCGGCCTGGAGCGCCGGGCGCCTCGCGTGCCCGTGACCCGAGCCCCGGGACGCGCTCCGCATGCAGCGGGCGTGCACAGGACCGCAGGGGCCATTAACGATCCTACTGTCAACCGGCAAACACTCAAACCTGCAGTAATGTTTACGCGCACATGCACATATGCACACGTACATACGGCGGCGTATGCGCGCATGTGTACGCGCCATATTCTTTCGCTCAAAAACAATGGCTTGAGAGGCGCAGCGCCCGAGCGGCCCAGCGCGAACAAAGGGCCTCCTCCGGGGGGGCGCGCGGGCCAATCAGGCGGGCATTGGGGCCACGCCCGCCCCCCGATCAGCCTCATTGCCGCCCTTGTTAGCCACTGCAATCCATCACGATAGCGACCGGAGGATCGAATGGCGCCGCGAGACGATCGCGATGCGTTGCTTCTGACCTGGATTCCGGTGCGCATTTTGGCCATAGCGTTTGGAATCATATTACCTCACTGTATTAAACCGAACGCGACGTGTAAAAAAAAATCTGCAATAATCATGCTGGTGACGGCAATGCATATACAATATTACTAATAGAAATAATTATAGAGGTGATTAATCAAATAATTAATGATATTAAAAACAAAACCAATTACAACGAATATCCATCTATCTCTATATCATCTATCTATCTAATCTATTATCTATATATATATATATATATATATATATAGATATAGATATATAATATAGATATATAATATATATAATATTATATAGATAAATATAGATATATTAATATATAAATAAATAAATATATAAATATATAAATATATAATATATGAATTTAAATAAAAAAAAAAAAAAAAAAAAAAAAAAAAAATATATATATATATATATATATATATATATTATAGATATATATATAATATATATATATATATAAAGATGATGAGAATATAATAAAAAACTGGAAATGAAAACCGTCCCAAAGGGCTTCGGCACAACACTCACTGGCAATCTCGAGCGTGGCGTTCCTGCTGGTGACTTTCCCGACGGAGTTCGAGGCCACGCACCAGTACACGCCCGCGTCGTTGTCCTTCTTGGTCTGCAGCACCTTCAGGAAGAACAGGCCGCCCGTCTTCAGCTGCACGTGCCGCTTGTTGTGCAGGCTGGGAGGAGAGAAAAAATAAAAGGGTTTAACATGGGAGAGTATCTGGGAAGATCAGCTGGTATGTATGGGTATCAGCGAGCTGAGATGTCATCTTCAGCTGGTGTTATACAGCTGGTCTATCTATTCAGCTGTTTAGTATCAGCTGTCTCTATCAGCTTTTATGGTCTATCTATCAGCTGGTTTATGTATCAGCTGTCATCCTACTTCTCAGCTGGTTCTATTCATGCGTTTATGTATCAGCTATCAGCTGTTTATGTATCAGCTGGTTCTATCTATCTATCAGCTGCGTTAGTATCAGCTGGTTAACTATCAGCTGGTTTTATTATGAGCGTCTATCTATCAGGTTTATGTATCAGCCTATTCATGTATCAAGCTTTTATGTATCAGCTGGCTATCTATCAGCGTTTTATGTATCAGCTGTATCAGCTGGTTTATGATCAAGTATGTATCAGCTGGTCATCTATATCAGCTGGTTTATGTATCAGCTGGTTATGTATCAGCTGGTCTATCTATCTGCTGGTGTATCTATCAACTGATCTATCAATTTGTATACATGTTCATTCGTGCGCTCAAAATCATAAAGACCTTTATCTAACTTCACAATTTCTGTTACATAGTTGTACAGCGTAATCATGGCGTCCCTATTACTACTACTTACTATTACTAGTAAGTCCTATTTTCTGGTGTGTGCGTAAGTGTGCGTGTGCGTTTTTCCCCCTTTTCTCTCTTATTTTCTTTCAATCTCCTTTCTCTCTTATTTTCTTTCAATCTCCTTTCTCTCTTATTTTCTTTCAATCTCCTTTTTTATTTGAAGATATGGTCCGGCAAATCTTCCGGGGATGGGCGGTGGTCCCTTCTGTGGTGTAATTGGGAGAAAAGGCTAATTGTTTCAGCGGAGAGACGCCAATTAAAGAAGCAAAAGGAAAGGGAAGAAGAAAAAAAAACGAAAAAAAAAAAAAAAACGAAAAACGAAAAAAAAGAAAAAAAAAAAAAGAGGAAAAAACGAAAAAAGGAAAAAAAAAGAAAAAACAAGATGAGAAAAGAAAAAAAAAACGAAAAAAAAAAAAAAAAAAAAGAGAAAAGAAAAAAAACAAAAAAAAAAAAAACAAAAGGGAAAAAACGAAAAACTAAAAAAAGAAAAGAAAAAAAAAAACGAAAAAACGAAAAAAGATAAAAATGAGAAGCATGAGAAACGGAAAAAAGGAAGATAACAGCGGGTTTTCGTGGCGAGCAAGAGAGGCGGCGTTTTTCGAGCACTGATATCAAAAGCAGCAGTGCTGTTTAGGGCAGCAATGAGAAGGCTAAGGGCGGACTGAAAGGAAAAAGAAAGAATGAAAGGGAAGAGGAGAGGATGGGACGATGAGAGGGGGGGAGAAGAAGAGGAGAGAGATAAACATGGAACGAGACGTGGGAGAGGGAAGAGGAAGGGAAGGAGACGGCACATACACAGGGATAGAGAGGGAGGGACTGCAGAAGTGAGAGAGAGAGAGAGAGAGAGAGAGAGAGAGAGAGAGAGAGAGAGAGAGAGAGAGAGAGAGAGAGAGAGAGAGAGAGAGAGAGAGAGAGAGAGAGGAGAGAGAGAGAGAGTGGAGTGAGTGAGAGTATGAGAGTGAGTCGGCGAGGGGAAACGAGAGGAAGAGAGGGAGGTAGGGAGGATAAAAAGAGTGAGAGAGGGGTAAAGCAGGAAAGGGGAAGAGCGAGAGAGAAGGGAAGAGGGAGCGAGAGAGAGGGATACAGTGGGAGAATGCGGGAGAGTGGAGATAGGGATGAGCGGGAAGAGAAGGGAGAGAAGATGGATAGGAGAGAAAAGCAAAAAAAAAGACAAGCAACAAGAAAAGGAGAGAAGAGAAGACAGAAGAAAAATGAGAAAAGAGAAAAGAGAAGAGAACATAGAGAAGACAAAAGCGAAAAGAGAAGAGAACAGAGAGAAAAGGAAAAAGCGAAAAAGAGAAAGAAAGAGAACAGAGAGAAAGCAAAGCAAAAGAGAGAAGAAAAAGAGAGAGGAGGGGAATCCCAACAGAGGCTGGGCCCCCGCGCAGATGAAGAGATTATGCACTGTGAAGGATGCTTTTCATCACCGGGGAAACTCGCAGTCAAAAACGTGAATGCACACAGTATTTCCCATCCTCCAAAAAAAAAAAAAAAACAAAAAAAAAAAAAAAACAGGGAAAAAAAGAAAGAAAAAAGGGAAAATAGAAAGAACAAAAAAGGCCTATTCACTGGAATGCACACAGTATTTCCCATCTTCCGAAAAAAAAACATAAAAAAAAATAAAAAAAAAGAAAGAAAAAGAAAAAAAGGAAAAAAGAAAGAAAAAAAGGGAAAATAGAAAAAAAAAAAAAAGGCTTATTCACTGTCTCGTGTGCACTAAAAGGAAAGAGACTGCGAACTCAAAATCCATTATGCTCTTTCGCGTCTTGTGTTGCAGAATACAAATCATTAGCGTGTTACTCAATGCAAGAGGAAGATGCAAGTTAGTTACTCAAAAGCACTGAGGGGGGTGGGGAAGGAGGAGGAGAAGGGAATGGGGGTGGTGAAGGGGAGGGAAGGTGGAGAGGAAGGGGGGAAGAGAGGGGGTGGAATGGGGTGAGGTGGAAGGGAGGGGAGAAGGTGGAGATGGAGGGGGAAGGGGAAGGGCGGGGGGAGGGGGGAAGGGAGGGGAAAGTGGAGATGGAGGAATGGGAAGGAGGGGAGGTGGAAGATGGAGGGGAAGAGGGAAGTGGAGATGGAGGGAAGGGAAGGTTAAGATGGAGGGAAGGGAGGAGAGGTGGAAGGGTGGAGAGGTGGAAAGGAAGGAAGGGAGGTGGAGGTGCCAGGTGGAAGTGGAACGGAAGGGAGAGGGAGGGGGGAGGGAGGGGAGTGAGAGGGAAGGAATGTTGGAAACGGTAGTGAAGTGGAAGGGAGGAGAGGAAGGTGGAGAGGGAGGGGGAAGAAGAGGGGAGGAGAGGTTGAGGAGTTATGCTTTTGTCTGTCGGAAAGGAGGAAAAAGGAAAAAAGGAAAAATAATTATTCACAGCAGTAGTGAGGTTTCCTTTCCTTTGTCTGTAGCCAATTAAAAATTACTAGAATCTGCCGAAGGTAATATTGTTTCCTTCTTTTAATCTACATGTGTGAGTATGTAGCTCTGTGTGTGTGTGGGTGGGGATATGTGTGTATATGTGTGTGTATGGCTGTATGTGTGCTCTGTGCGTGGCTATGTGTGGCTGTCTATGTGCTGTATTGTGTCTGTCTATGTGTCTGTATCTGTGTGTCTGTCTATGTGTCTGTCTATGTGTCTTATCTGGTCTGTCTATGTGTCTGTATCTGTGTGTCTGTCTATGTGTCTGTATCTGTGTGTCTGTCTATATGAATGCATGTGTGTCTATGTGGCTACCTGTGTCTCTATCAATCCGTATCCATCACCAACAAACCCATCTTTATATCCAAAAACATTCCCCAAAATCTTGACATCATAAAGAACCACCTTACAAAAAAAAAAAAAAAAAAAAAAAAATAATAATAATTATAAAAAATAAAAAAATAAAAAATAAAAAATAAAAAACATAAAAATAAAAAATCTCTCTATTTTCGACAAGCGACAGCGAAATCTTCCGAAAACAAAGCCCTTGCCGCTTAACATTTCATCAGTACGTTGTAAAACTCTAAATTGGTTTCATGAAGACGAGTGGCCTGCGTTTGGCAAGATTACATCATGAGAGCGGGCGGGAGGAGTGGGGTGGGATGGGGCGGGGGGCAGAATAATGGGTTTCGGGAAGAGAGGAAGGGGAAGGAGAGGAAGAAGTAGAGAATGAGAGGGAGAAGAAGAGGTAAAGAAAGAGAATGAGGAAAAAGTAGAGGAAGAGGAAGAAGTAGAGGAAAGAAAGAGAAAGAGAAAAAGGAGAGGAAGAGGAGAAGAAGAAAAGAAGTAGAGGAAGAAGAAGAAGAAGAAGAGAAGAAGAAGAAGAAGAAAAAAGAAGAAGAAGAAGAAGAAGAGAGGAGAGAGAAAGAGGGGAGAAAACGAAGTGAATTAGGAGGTCAGGAAAGGTGGAAGAAAGAAAGAGAAGAAGAAGAACAAGAGGAAGCAGAAGGAGAAAACGATGTGGCAGTAGTGGTAGTAGGGAAAAAAAGGAGAAGAAAAGATGAATGACACAGAAAGAAGGGGGAGAAGGAGGAGAGAAA
>NW_020872573.1:401712-421712 GCF_003789085.1 Penaeus vannamei
TTCACCCCCTCCCCAACCCCCCCTCTTCCCTTTTCTCTCTCCCTCCGCGTCGAAAAGCTTTGATGTCTCCTTCCAAAGCCTCATTATTTCCTTCCTATCCCATCCACTCTCTTCCATTGCTCCTGCCCACCCCATTCTCCCTCCCTGTATTACTCCCCTCCTTTTTCCACCCCTATTTTCCCTTCCTCCCCTTCCCTCTTCCCCTGCCCCTCTGTCCTCCCTTCCTCTCTCCTCCCTCCCTCCCTCCCTCCCTCCCCCTGTTATTCTACCCTCCCTTCCCCTCTCCTTCCTTCCTCCCCCTCCCCCCTCTTGTCTCCTCCCTCTTCTTGCCCCATTTCCCATTCTCTTCCTCCTCTCTTCCCTCCTTTCGCTTCCGTCATATCTACTCGAGTCCCTTAAAAGAAAAAAAATCGATAGATATGTCCACGCTCAAAGAGACAGACAGACATTTAGACAAGACAGAGAGACTGACTGAGAGGTATAAAGACAAGCAGAAGAGACAAACATAAAACTAAATACATACTGTTGATAGAGAAAGAAAAAAAGAAAAAAAAAACAATAGCGATAACAACAATTATTAATAGTGATATTCACAATAATAATAATAACAATAACCATAATAACATATAACAAAAACAATAGCAATCATAATATTAACAACCCGACAATAACTAATCAATGTAAATAGCAGAAATAACCAAATCATCAACAATAACAACAATGACGACAAGAATAGCCCAATAACGTAACGTAATTAGCGAAAATAACAACAGCAATACATGAAAATATCGAAAAAAAAGTAATGGCAAAAAATATTCCCACAATAAATGACTCAAAGAAAACGAAAGGATAAAGAAAAATAAACAGATAAAGAAAACAGGAAGAAAGAGAAAGACCCCCCCCCCCGCCCGAAAAAAAAATCATAAAGAAAAAAAAAAAAAACGCAAAATTAGAGAAGAGAAAGAGAAAGAGAAGAGAGAGAGAGAGAGAGAGAGAGAGAGAGAGAGAGAGAGAGAGAGAGAGAGAGAGAGAGAGAGAGAGAGAGAGAGAGAGAGAGAGAGAGAGAGAGAGAGAGAGAGAGAGAGAGAGAGAGAAGAAAAACTGAAACAAAAATCAACAAAAAAAAAAAAACAGACAAAAAAAAAACTAATCCCTCTTCCCTCCAAAATGGGAAAAAAAAGAACGAAAGGAAAAAAGAAAGAATGAAAAGGGGTGGGAAAAAAGACCAAGAACGTGCTCCAAGCGGCTTTTATTTTTCCCCGTCGATAGAAAAGACGCGCTAAAACAATGGACAGAAGGACCGGGGGTAGAGGGAGGGGAGGAGGAGAGGAGGAGGAGGAGGAAGGAAGAGGAAGAGGAAAGCTAGGGAGAGGAGGAGGAAGGAGGGGAGAGAGGAGGAGGAGGAGGAGGAGGAGGAGGAGGAGGAGGGAGAGGAGGAGGAGGAGGAGGAGGAGGAGAAGGAGGAGGGAGAGGAGGAGGAGGAGGAGGAAAGCAGGGAGAGGAGGAGGAGGAGAGGGTAGAAGGAGAGGAGGAGACGAGGGGTAGGGAGAGGGTGAGAAAGGACTAGTGAGAAGAGGATGAGGAGGAAGAGCGGCAGAGAGAGGAGGAGGAGGAGGAGGAGGAGGGAGGAGGAGGAGGAGGAGGGGTGAGAGCGAGAGCCCGATTGTTCTGCAGAAGAACAGAACACAAATATTAGACGTTCTTCACTGTGCGGGAACAGCTCGAGAGTCCTCTAACTGATGATGCCACAATGATTATCTCTCGTCGAGGATGTCCTGAGTGGGGGGAGGGGAGGAGGGGAGGGGGGAGGAGGAGGAGGAAGAAGAGGTGGAGGGGAGGAGGAGGAAATGGTGGTGAGGAAGAAGAAGAAGAGAAGAGAGGTGGAAGGAAGAAGTGGAGGAGGAGGAGGAGGAGGTGGAGGAAGAAGAAGAAGAAGAGGTGGAGGAGGAAGAGCTGGAGGAAGTGGAGTAGGAGGAGAAGAAAAAGGTGGAGGAGGAGAAGGAGGAGAACTATGTATCTATATATATTTACGTTTTTTTCTGATACGTGGATTTGTGTACATGTCTGTTTCGGTCTATCTCTCTTTATAACTTCTACATCCTCTTCCTTCCTCCCTCTCCTCCTTGCGCCTCTCCCTCCCTCCTTCCCTCCCTCCCTCCCGAAGGATCGCCCCGTCGATCAGGCCCCGCGAAGGGCAGCCGAAGGGGGAGGCCTCCATCAGCGAAGGGAAGTCATCAGGAAGACAATGATGGCTTTGACACGGCCCTCTGCTGACACTGCGCTGACGCTCTCTCATCAGTCCCCCACCCCACCCCACCCTCATTACCCCCACCCTGATGTTCTTCCCTCTCTCCCCCCTCCCTCCTCCCTCCTCTAACCCCCCCTTCACATGTAGCTGTTATCAGGAAGCTGTTTCGCTCATTAAGGGCGCTCTCTCTGCTATTTGTGAATGGCGATTCGCTCTTATGTCTTTTTTTTTAATCAAAAAAAGAAAAAAAAAAAGAAAGAAAGAAAAAAAAAACAGGGCGATCGACCCCGCTGATAAAAAGAAGACACAAGAAGGAGAAGAAAAGAAGACAAATCCACGAAATTGGATAAGAATCGAAAAAAGAAAAACGAGGATAAAAAAATATAAAGATAAACATCCCCCAAAGACGAAACACAAAACAAGGCACAAAAAATGGAAGAAAATCCAAAAATCTTAAAGAGGTTGACAAGCCCTTGGCAAGAGCGCAGTGAGGGGGGAGAGGGGGAGGAGGGGAGGGGAGGGGGTGAGGACCACTCCCTCCAAACTTATTTCCCTTCTCTCAACCCCTTCTTCCTCTCTATATCTCCCCCCTCCATTTTTCCTTCTGATATATCTCTCTCTCTCTCTCTCTCTCTCTCTCTCTCTCTCTCTCTCTCTCTCTCTCTCTCTCTCTCTCTCTCTCTCTCTCTCCTCTCTCTCTCTCTCTCTCTCTCCTCTATCTCTCTCTCTCTCTCTATCATTCTCTCTCTCTCTCTCTCTCCTTAACTATCACTTTCTCACTCTTTCCCTTAACCCCCCCTCTCCTAATCCTTCCCTTACCCTCCACCCCACCCGCCCCCCCCCCCCGTCCGCCCATCGCGCCCACGACATAAACCCGCGGTTCCAAAGGCGTCGCGGCCATCAGCGCCCCCGCCGCGACTAATGGGCGTTTCAGCGAATCATTTCCAAGCGGAAGTTGGACGACGGTGACGACGACGACGACGACCGCGAACCACTGACGACACGCGGCCAGCGGAATAAAGCACGCGAGACGACCCGGGAACAGGTACCACGTGACCTTTCCTACCCTCCAACCCCAACCCCCCACTCCTTACCTCGCAACCCTCTCCTTGATTCTCCGCCTCCTTTCCTTCCCCCCCGTTTCTCCTTTCCCCTCTCTTGCTTCCATTCCCTTCCCTAGTTTCCCATTCCCCTCCTCCCCTCCCTCCCCCTTCCCCTCCCTCCCTCCCTCCCCTCCCCGACTTCCCCCTCCAACTCTCCTCTCATACTCTTTTTTCTTTTTTCTTTTAAGTTTACTTCATTCATTCATCCATTTATTGATTTTCAGGTAGAAATTTCAGCTGGCAACTGCAGGAATTCCTTTTGGTTCTCATTTCTGTTCTCCATAACAAGCAAGAGCCCCCGGGTATTCCCCCTGGGATAAAAACAAAACAAAACAGAAACACGCAGAATAAGAATGAAAAAAAAAAAGAAAAGAAAGAATAAATAAGAAAAAAAATCAGGAACCAGACTTCAGAATAAGAAGAGGAATAACAAAGTACAGTAAAAAATAAAATTTGAATAACAAATAAGGAGTAAATATAAGAACGGGAACAAGAACAAAGACGAAACTAAGAATACGAACAAAACAAAACCAAAGAACAAGAACAAAACAAAGAACAAGAACAAGAACAAAACTAAAGACAAGAACAAAACCAAAAAAACAAAAAACAAAAACAAGAACAAAACCAAAAAACAAAACAAAACAAAAAAACAAGAACAAAAAAGAACAAGAACCTCAGCATAAGGAGAGTCGGAGAGCGGCGTCCTTGACCTCGCCTGCCCCGCCGCGACCCAGCCGGCCGGAAATCCCGCTCCAGATTCCCTAATTCCAGTTGGGTCTATTGCTGATTTTCCTGCCGGTTCCCAGATCATAAAAAAATACTTAAAGAACGGGGGAAGAGAAAGTCGAGATCCGAAGACAATCCGGTTGAGGAGGATGGAGGAGACAGAGAGGGAGGAGAATGAGGAGAGCGAAGGAAGTCGAAAGTTTTTTTTTTTTTTATTGTACTTTTTTTTCTTTTTCTGTCTTTTTTCTTGTTTTCTTTTCTTTTTCTTTTTTCTTTTCTTTTCTTTGTTTTCTCTCTCTTTTCTTTTTCTTTTAACTGTACTTTCTTTTCTTTGTCTCTCTCTCTCTTTTTCTTTTCTTTTAACGTACTTTTCTCTCTTTGTTCTCTCTTTCTTTCTTTTCTTTTAACTGTACTTTTCTCTTCTTTGTTCTTTCACTTTTTCTTTTCATTTGGCTTTGATTTCGCTTTATTCTGTTTCGTTTCCCGTCGTTAGTATTTGTATATGGGTTATCATTATCTATTGTTTTTATTCGTCCTTTTTACTTCCTTTTAACTGATTAATTTTAGTTCATTTGCCGTCATTAACTTTAGCATTAGTACTGAACATAAACATTATCATCATTATCATTATCATTACAATTACCATTATCACCCTTGCCACTATTATTATTCTCATCATCATTGACATCATCATCATTATCAGTTATATGTATTTTTATATGCATTTTTTATTACTCCCTTCCTCCCCTTTCCTTAGAACATAAAGGGACACCAAACAAAACCCCAAGATGATGGGAGGGGGGGGAGGGGGAAGGGGGAGGGGAAGGGAGGGAGAGGGGAAGACGGGGTTGGGAGGGGGTGACGAAGCCTCCCCCGCCCCCTACTTTTCTTAAGGAGCTTCCCCCTGGCGCCCTCTGGATGGCTGCCAAGGAAGCCTCGACGAAACAGCCCATTCGGAGACATAAAGCGCGCCTCCTTACGCTCCCCGCTGGTGTCTTCGCCGGAAAAGTGTGTCATAAATCCCGTTTGACACCCTTTGTTTGTGTCGCGCGCGGACGGTGGCGTCACGTCGAAGTGGGGGGGGGGGAGGAGGGAAGGGGAGGGGGGAGGAGGAGGTTGCGACACTTAAAAGACGCGTCGGAGATTTTGCGCTCGGTCGGTCGCGATTCGGAGGCGCTGCTTCGGTTCCGCCGCGCTCTCGTCCTTTCTTGTCGTGTCCTTTATCCGACTTTTATCTTCCGTTATCGTGTCTGTCGTCTAAATTTGATCGTGATCGTTATTTCTTTGTCTGTGTTATTTTATAGTTTATCGTGTGTTTCCTTTTTTTTCATCGACTGCTTTTATTCTTTGTCTCTATTGCTCTCTCGGTCTCTGTTTCTCTGCTCGCCTGCTTGTCTGTCTCGCACTCCCATCTCTCTTTCCTTCTCCTCTTCCTTTCTTGCTATATATCTCCCCCCATTTCTCTCCCACTCCTCCACTTCCGTCGCGCGGGGATTACCTCTTCACCTTTGCCCTCTCTCTCCCTCTCCCTCTCCCTCTCCCCTCTCTCTCCTCTCTCTCTCCCTCTCCCTCCACGCCCTCGTGTGGACGTGAGGTAAGTTATAAGGACAGACAGCTGTGTCCTGCGGCGTGGCTGTCACTCGGCCTATTGTCTCGTGCCCTCCTCCTCACCAGCCACGCCCAGAATCATATGCCCCGCGCTCGCCTTCATAAAACACACCCGCACCCACACGCACTTTCTCTCCCTCTCGCTCGCTCTCTCTGTCTCACTCTCTCTCTCTCTCTCTCTCTCTCCTCTCTCTCTCTCTTCTCTCTCTCTTCTCTCTCTCTCTCTCTCTCTCTCTCTTCCTATCTCTTTCTTTCTATCTCTCTCTCTCTCTCGCTCTCTTGTCAGTCAACAATTTCATCATTCTGTCGATCTGTCTGTCTATCTCTCTCCCAGGTTTTAATTAGTTCCTTCGCCATTCCCAACTCACACAAACCACAACATTTTTTTTTTTTCGTGCTGGGACTTCCAACACAATTCATTATTCCAATCATTCATCAACTTAAAAAAACAGTCGGCGCTTGCAAACACAACTGCAGAAATAACAGTCGCAACAAGAAAAAAAATGAATAAGAAAGGCGTAGTTGCTATGTACATACATAAAAATGACACATATAATGTATATATATATATAAATGACACATACACGAACACACGCACACACAAACTAATGACACACACACGACAGCACACAAACACAGACTGATTATTCGAATGTCCTTCATCATTTTGGGGGATCTAGCGTCCTCATTGCCGTCCTGTCAACAGTGATTACTTGCTTCTTTCAACATGCAAAGGTCAGCTGCGAGCAGACACTGTCGCGCTGCTGTATCTGCGGCCGCCATCTTGCCAAGAGAAGATGAGCGGCCGCCTGTGCGCCCCGTCGCTGGCTTTTGCATCAACTGAATTCGCTACGTGCAAGCATTCATCATCTAAGCAACATTGCAGAGAAAATATGAACATATTAAAAAGAAATAATACCCCCCCCCCCCCAAAAAAAAGGAAAATAAATAAAATAAACAACAAACCGAGAGAGAAGGAGAGAGATATTGGATCTGAAATACGGGATGTCTCCCCGTGTTCATCCCTTCTTCGGGGAACAGGTGAGGAAGCGTCGCCGCCGGTTGGGTTCCTTGGGGCCTGAAGTATGTGCGAGTCTTCCAGGGGTCCCGTGGCGGCTGAAGGCCCGAAATACCGGACAGGGAAGAAGAGATGGCCGATAAGACATGTGGAAGCCAGGTCATCCATCACGCAGATTAGAAAAGGAGAAGAAAAAGAGAAAACAATGACAAAGGGAATAGTAATATAAATCGAAGTCAATAATATATAAAACTATCACCCGACAAATATCGGAAAGAAAAAGAAGGAAATGTGAAACAACCAAAAGTACATAACAGCGAACACAAACCTTTTCCTTTCCCTTAACAACTTCCCAAGAATGCCACATAGGACATACAGGCATTATACCTGGACATTATGCGGTTTATGTCGGCATGTCTTCTACCTGGAACAACCAGCGCAGCAAACCACTACTTAACCCCTTAAAAGACCCCGTTTTCCTCCTCCTACAGCAGAGAGAGAGGAAAGGCAGCAATGGCAGGTGGGGACAATACTTTTCTCCTGCTCAAGCCCCTGCTTATATTGGGGACAAGGCTTACGAGAAGCAGACAATAGAGGTTCATTCAGCAGAGAGAGAGAGAGAGCGAGAGAGAGACACGGACACACACACAGAGACACACCCCCGTACACAAAGCCATCAATATTCTTCACCTGTCCATTGTCACTGCGGCCCAGGTGTGTAATCGATAACGCTACTGCCCCGCCGACCATTAAAGGCCAAAGCTTCCACGGGGGACAGAAAAGAGCAGGAGAAAGGCCCCAAAGAAAGCCTTTTTGTACTTCCGGGGTTTGGTGTTTGCCGAGAGGATCGCGACCTGTCCGGGAGTGGGAGGGAAGCGCGGAGGCTACTGAATAGCGCAGCCGAAAAGGTTTTTTTTTTTTATTGTAGGTCGTATATGAAGCCGCGTCGTATGCTGCTACTGATCACAAAAATGGGAATGAATAACCACATACGTACACGCACATGTAAGCAAATAATAGACGCCTATAATAAACCTCTCTCTATATACACGCTCTGACCCGGCGTGCGTAGGAGTAAGGGCATGCAATACACAGCCTTATCCCCCCCCCCCCCCCCACGGCCTCCCAATGACATAATGAGGGGCCCGCTATGAATCGTGGCTCATCGGGGGAAATAAAACACGCGAACAAGGCCCGGCAGCCATTAATCACAGGCGACGCGAGATAATCCTAGTTTTAACGCAACACAATTTACCGTTTCTTCAGCTCGCCACCAGGGGGCCGGGACCCCGCCGCGGCCGTCTCCAAATATCGGACTGACGGACGCGACGATCGGCGACATCGGGGGCTAATAATCGGATGCGCCCGATTTCCAAACGCATTTTCGTCTTTATCGGTTAGACGGTGGGCGCTATCATGACAAAGGGCCATTGTGTGCGGGCGCGTCGTTGTTAGCAGTGCTAATGTGGTGTTTGTGAATCTCGACTCTCAAGAGGGCTTCGGCGACGGTTTACAGCTGATAGGGAATCGTTTGAATTTAAAATAATCTTCTATTCAGTTAGACTTCGTTTTCAATTACTTTATTTCATTTCATTTCGAGTTCCCTCCCTTCGCCTGCATGCATACGCAACATTGAAAAAATAAGAAAAAGAAAGAAAGAAGAAAAAAGAATGAAAGAAAAGAGAGAAAAGGAAACAGAATTAAAGAAAAAAGACAAGAAAAGAAAAACATGATCCACGAATACACAAGAACAGCCCGTTCGCGTAAACACCGGATTCATTTTTCCTTTTCCGCGCGAACGAGATTTTCAAAACAGCCTCGGCCGCCATTCGAGATAATCATTCGCATTCTGGCTGGCGCGCGCGCACACACACCTGGGTAACCTAGGGGGCCGGTATAAGCATAAAACCAGTCTATATGTAAATCTTCTGTCCTTCCTCCCCCCCCCTTACACCTTCCTCCCCGCTACCCCCCCCCCCCTTTCCTTCCGCCACCTGAGCACGCACGCACAGACCAACGCGCCCACTCACACGCACGCACGCACGCACGCACCCCTCCCCTTCCCTCCCTCCCCCTCCTCCTCCGCTATTAATCCTCTTGGCTCCGCTAGTTTCCCGAGAAGACGCTACGGCCGAGGGGACTTCCCGGCGCGTCTTGGCGGGGAAATCTGGCTATTAGGCCTCGTAATAGGACAATGGACGTGCTCAGATTTTGGGGGGAGCGTAACGAGGTTTATTTAGCGAATGTCCTCCGTGCACTCACATTAATGGCGAGTCATTGTACAGACGTACATTATTAATCATTGTACATTACACATCTGCTTTGAGACCGCATTCCATTTTATGTAGCTCCGTGAAAATAAAAATAAAATGTTTCAATATGATAAACTACATAATAAAAAAAGAAAAAAAAGAAAAGAGAGAAACATACGTCTGCCTGTATCTCCTCTCTCATATATAAATATAATACACATACATACATATCTACATACACACTGTGTATGTGTGTGTGTGTGTGTGTGTGCGCGTGTGTTAGTACATGTGCGTGTGCGTGCGTGTGTGTTCCTACGTGCGTGTGTGTGCGCGCGCGCTTCCTATCTATCGACAGTGCAACCCGCGGAAGCCACCTCACCCTACGACCCTCCCTCCGCCTCCCTGCCTCTCTTCTCTCTCCTCTCCCTCCCTCCCCCCCCCCTCCCCCGCCCGCACCTACGGATATTCGTTAGCGGGCATATTGGAAAATGTTTTAATCCAATCCCCCTCCCCCTCCCCTCCCCCCCCCCCGCCCCTCCCCCCCCAGGCCCGGGCATCGCATCCGCCGTATGATTAAAACTTGCGAGCGCATTCCCCAACTTGCCGCCAACTCGGGCCCTCCCTCCGTCGCCGCCAGAATAAACCCGCAAAGTTGGGCGATATTCCCGAGTCCAATCCGAAGGCGCTGTGTCGTCTTCGTCTTCGTCGTCGTCGTCGTCTTTGTCGTCGTCTTTGTCGTCGTCGTCTTCGTCGTCGTCTTTCGTCCTCCGTCGTCTTTGTCTTCGTTGTCGTCTCGTCGTCGTCGTCGTCGTCGTCTGTCGTCCTCTTTTCGTCGTCGTTGTCGTCGTCCTCTTTATCGTCGTCGTCGTCTTCGTCGTATTGAGCTCGCTGATCGTCTTTGAGTAGGGGAGGGGGAGGGGAGAGGGAGGAGGGTTTTAAATGGCTTATATTAGATGGTTTCGATCCTTTAGTGTCGGGGCGAGGGAGCCGATACCATCGCGGGGTCGCTATGTGAACAATGCTCTTGCTCTCGCTCTCCCTCTCTCTTTCTCTCTATCTGTCTATCTATCGGTCTATTTCTCAGTCTCTCTCTCTCTTTTTT
Organism: Penaeus vannamei; assembly: GCF_003789085.1. Taxonomy (NCBI): domain Eukaryota; kingdom Metazoa; phylum Arthropoda; class Malacostraca; order Decapoda; family Penaeidae; genus Penaeus; species Penaeus vannamei. Next base: position 411,770 of record NW_020872573.1, read on the forward strand.
TCTCCCCCCCCCTCTCTCTCTCTCTCTCTCTCTCTCTCTCTCTCTCTCTCTCTCTCTCTCTCTCTCTCTCTCTCTCTCTCTCTCTCTCTCTCTCTCTCTCTCTCTCTCTCTCTCTCTCGCCTAAGTTCATACGCTACCCTGATTTTTTTTTTTTTTTTATGGCTAATGCCCTTTCCCCGCTCCGCCGGAGAAGGAGCAGGCGCTGAGAACATTGCCGTTGCCGAAAGTTTTCTGAAGAGTATCTACATTTTTATCGCGAGAGGGAGAGAAAAAACTATATACGGGGCGCTTTGATAAGATCGTGTTCGTGTTATTTCCGAAGCTGACTCTACGCGGAGCCGTGTTTGTGAGTTTGAGCGAGTTTGAATCGGCCATTCGCTCGTTCTCTCTCTTTCTATTAATTCCCTCTATATCTTTTTATCTGATTTCTCTCTCTATCTTCTTCTCTTTCTTTCTTTCTTTCTCTCTCTCCGTCTCTCCCTCCCTCTCCATACATACACATACACACACACGCCCACACATATATATACATACATACACATATACACATATATATCTAGTTTTCTCCTCTTATACTTTTTTTTTCTTTCTCTTATCTCTCTCTCTCTTTCTCTTCATCTCCCTCCTTTCCTCCCTCCCTCCTCCCTCCCTCCTCCCACGACGCTATCCAATGCTCCCGATTCGCGCACAATCCGAGCCTCTGGATTGGGCCGATTGGGCGCGGCGGGACAATCGCTCAAAGAGGGGAAAACAGCCCCGCCTCGTGAGATAAGCGGAGCCGCCAAGACGTCGGATGCGCGAGGAGGAATCCAAACACCGGATGCTGGAGGGATCAGGAGGAGGAGGAGTCGGCAAAGGGGAGCCGCGACGATCGGGAGAGATACGGGGGGCGCGCGGGTGGTCGACGCTCTCTGGCTCTCCCGTTCGAGGTCTCTCTCTCTTCTCTCTTTCTCTTTCTCTTCTCTTCTTCTCTCTCTCTCTTCTCTCTCTTCTCTCCTCTTCTCTTCTCTCTCTCCCTCTCTATTCACCTTTTTTTCCACTCCCTCTTCTCTGTCTACATGTCGCAGCATCCACTCTCCATCCCCCTTCCCCCGCCCCCTCCCCCAGGATCGCCGCCGCCGTCATCGGAGAATCGCCCTTCGCTCGCTGGCGCGGGCGGCGCGACGCGATAAACATCGGCGGGCAGGTGCTGGTCCAGCCCGCGCCCGCGCCTCGCCCACTATATTTAGCCGGGGTCGCCTTCCGTGCGCGCTGGGGTCGCTCGCGATGTTGGGGGCGGGGGAGGGGGGTCTAATTGGCGGAGGCGACGGCGGAGGATTGTGTTTAGGAGGAAAAGACCCTTCGGGAGTGACCTGTGTGCTTCCACTGCTGGGGCGGTGAGCGAGGCGCCGCCAGGAAGCTGGAAATGACCCTTCATTACAAGGGCTGCCCGAAAGGGAGAAAAGGGAAGGAAAAAGCCCTTCTTCCTCTCTTGTAAACACACACACACATATATATATACACACACCCTCACACACACACACACACACACACACACACACATATATATATATATATATATATATATATATATATATATATATATATATATATACATAAAACATTCTTCACGCCCTCTACATTCCCCCCTCTACCCTTATACGTGCGTGTACTACAATATGGTTTCGCCCCTCCGCCCGTGCACCCCCCCCCCCCCCCCCCCGCCCCCGCCCCGACGCGATCCATCTCCGCGCCGAAGACACGTCTCCGCCGGCCGCGCTCACATCCATCAAGCGAAGTGTGACTGCTCGGAGCTCCGCCTGCCTGGTCCTCGGCCCCACGTCCCTCACACGGCCCACTCGAGGCCATCTAGGGCGACGTCGGTGCCCCCTCGGCCCTTACGTCATGGTCTTCAGACGTTCTGGGGCATGTTCTCGGGAGGCGTCGAAGGGGCCACCCGATGGGCCCCCCCCCCTCATCCCTCCTCCGCCCTGCCCTCCCGGACCCGCCATCGCTCCGAGAGTCCTGCATCCCCGGGCTCCTTACAAATTCCTCTCCTTCTTCGGTCCTCTGAGCACCGTGTAAACACCTCTTCCATCTCTATAGTTCAGCCTCTCCCTCTCCCTTCCTGCGCCCCCTCCTCCCCTCCCTCCGCCATCCATCTCCCTGCACAATGTGTCCCTTCAGCAGATTCTCCCACTTTCATCCATCTTCGGCCACCTTCATCCGCGCGCTATCGGCCTCTCACATCTCCCCGTAAGCAAGGTCAGGAGCGCTTTATCGTGAGCCCCGACGTTTTATCTCCGGCTCGGCTTATAATTGTCTTCCCCCTTTTGTCTCGCGCGAGTGTGCAAAGGGAGTGCCATTGTTCCTTCTTTTCGTTTTTGTTTCGTCGTCTTGTACGTAATTCGCGAGGGGGCAATTATGAACACAGGGCTTCATATACGGTTCCCAGCGGGCGATGGGAACCTCGCACGGCCATGGATAAACACATATAATAAGACGGTTCGCGGTCCTATCTCCAGAATCGACAGCAGGAGGACAGGCCTTCCTTCAACCAGAAACAAAATTCACACACTATGGGATCGTCCTACGCGCTGAACCAAGGGCGGGAGGAGGGAAGGGAAGCACCAACGAAATGCTCTTTAATTCATCTCATCACTTCGTTGAGGAATAAAAAAATAAGCAAATATTCCCATCATAAAAATGTCATTATCTCCATACGCTAACTAACCTCCCAAGACACGAACTATTCATCAATCTATTTATACGTCTGTGTGTCGTATATAAAAAAAAAACTGTCAAGTCCCGCATCCCGACGGGCGGAAAGCTCCGCGGCAGCCCGAAGAATGTACACAGGGTCAGGATGTTATAGCAGGTATTATCACCACCCAACCACACATCACCATAACTTACGGCGCTCACCACAGCCTCCCCACCTGCCGCCTGCACATCACAACAAGCCTTCGCCGAGCTCACAACACGCCCCGCGACAGCTGCCGACCCGACGAAAGCCTCACGGTTGCTCAGCTCAACAGACGCGTCAACAGACATCAACAGACACATCAACGGACGGTTCCAGACGCCTCCAAGCGAGAGGCAAGGCGGCGGACGTTCGTGGGGACAGACGTCTGGGGAAGACGAGTCCGACGACGACTTGTAGGAAGAGAGGAAGAGAGGAGGAGGAAGAAATAAAGGAAATGGGGAAAAGAGAGGAGGAGAGGGAAGAAGGACAAGGAAGAGGATAATGGGAGGATAATGGTAACAGTACCATCTGCGCAACACAACAAAAATGATTGATGATGATGATGACAGATAATGCTAATACTAATGACTAAAACCATAACCATTACAACTAAAAGTAACGGTAGTAATAGTAGCAACCGCAGTGGTAGTAAGCAACAACAGGGATGGAAACCACACCAAATTTTAATAACAAGATGTGGATACAATGCGTGAAAAGGAAAGTGGTAACGTGATGCAGGTCAACCTAGGTCAGTGAGGGCCACGTGAGGGTCGCCCATCCAGTATTGGAAATGCAATCGGATGACATACTGGCCGACTTGCAAATTGCATGAGAGATGCGAGATATAAACATGGGATAAACTGAAAAAAAAAAAAAAAAAAAAAAAAAAAACGCAATCAATAGACCTTGAACTGCTGCGGAGATCACCGCACGCACACGAACACGCAAGGCAAACGTCATCTATTATCTCTTTCTCCTTCCTCTCTCTTTCTCTCTCTCTTTCTCTCACTGTCTCTTTCTCACTCTCACTCTCTCTCTCTCTCTCTACTGTCTCTCTCTCTCTCTCTCTCTCTCTCTCTTCTCTCTCTCTCTCTCTCTCTCTCTCTCCTCTCTCTCTCTCTCTTTCTCACTCTCTCTCTCTTTCTCTCAACACACAAAAAAAAAAAAAAAAATCCTCAAACATATGTATCTCTCGCAGAAGAATAGGACACGTGGGGGGGGGGGAGGAATAGGACTATATTGAAAGCAATGAAACCTCAGCATCCGGCGGGAGAAACGCATCGAAATCCATCCGAGAGAGGCCGGGTATTTCCTCAACGTCAGTCGGATCTCCGTGCTCTCTTTATCTCTCTCTCTCTCTCTCTCTCACTCTCTCTCTCTCTCTCTCTCTCTCACTCCTCTCTCTCTCTTCTCACTCTCTCTCTCTCTCACTTTCTCACTCTTCACTCACTCACTCTCTCTCAACTTTCTCTCTTTCTCACTCTCATTTTCTCACTCCCTCACAATCACTCTCAGTCTCAGTCTCTCACAGTCATTTCTCTCTTCTCTCTCCTCCTCCTCCTCCTCAAATTTGATAATAAAACAGGAAAATCAGACACAATAAAACGACTGCCATTAATGGTGCTAAAACTCGACCATTCCCTCGATTTTTCCTCTTTTATGGTTTTTAATTCCCGGACGAGATATAAAACATCGCTTGAGGAGATCAAAGCAGACTCTAAGCAGACTCTATTTACACTTTTTTCCGGGGGTTGGGGGGGGGGGGGGGGGCTGTTAATAACGGATATTAATTTTCAAAAATGATTAATCTTTCGAGGCTTTTTTTTTTTTCAAGTGATCGACGAAGGAAAACGATGGAAAAATATTATGGAAAATATAATGTACAGCGAAAAAAATACGTAATAAAATGGAAGAATGGGGGGGGAGTGCATGGAGGGAGGTAAGGGTAAGGGTAAGGGGGTGGAGGGTGGGGGTAGGGGTAAGGGGGAAGGTGAAGGGGGTGGGGAGTAAGCGGGAGGGGGAAGGGGGTGGGGGTAAGCGGGAGGGGGAAGGGGGTGGGGGGTAAGCGGTGGGGGTAAGCGGGAGGGGGAAGGAGGTGGGGGGTAAGCGGGAGAGGGAAGGGGGTGGGGGGTAAGGGGGAGGGGGAAGGGGGTTGTCTAAGAGATGGAGAGAGGGCCAAAGGGGTAGGAGTAGGGGGGAGGGAGGGAGGAGGAAGGGGAGTGGGGTAAGACGGACGATGGCTTGCCCTCACTAACATAAATAAACTAACCACAAAACTCCTTTCCACCCCCTACCCCCCCCTCCTTCCCCCTGGGGCTAGGGAGTTCACACACCGGGGTCACAACATTACACGAGTCCTTCCACCCTTCTGATGGACTCCCGTTTCTGTCTGTGTCTGTCTGTCCGTTTTATCACTCCTCTTTTTTTGAAACTCTCTCTTTCTCTCTCTCTCTCTCTCTCTCTCTCTCTCTCTCTCTCTCTCTCTCTCTCTCTCTCTCTCTCTCCGCTCTATAGATGATCTAGAGAAACAACTATGCCATATATTTTCCCCAAAAACCAAAAACTTCCTATGACCCCCCCCCCCCTTAAATCACACAAAAATTTAGGCCTACCCTCAACGCCTTGACCCAATGACCTCCCTTACCAGCCCCCAAATTTTCAAATTCAACCCTGTATATCAAAATCCCCCCCCCCTCACCTTCAAAAACCAACCCCCCCCTTTCTCTCCTCATTCACCCACCCCTACCCCCCAAAACAGATAGGCCTACCCCCCCCCGTCCCCCCAACCAACCGCCTCCTCCCATTAAAATTGTTGAGTCATCCCGCCGACCCGAAAGACCTCGCACAAACACGGTAATTGTTCTAAGGTTTTAAAGCGGCCATTCGCCCATAATTAGCGATGTCCCTCTTTCGTCGCCTGCCCTCTTAACGGAGACGCCACACACCTCTTAGCAAGGGGCAAGAAAAAGTCAGGGTAAATAAGAAAGAAAGGAAAAAAAAAAGAAGAAAGGAACTCTTGTCAGAATGGTGTCAGTCTTTGGCATTTTTGGTATGCCAGCCGCGATCATTACCGCGATGTAAGTGGCATAGCTTCCCCCTGTACGAAGTAGGCTTCACATTAAAGAAAGAAGGTAATAATAATAATAATAATAACAATAACAATAACAATAACACTATTACTAACAATAACAATTGTGCTAAAGATACTGCTACTACCCACTAATAATACTAATAACAATAATAGTAGTAGTAGTAGACTATTACCCTTATTATCTTTGTCATCATTAGCAGCAGCAGCAGTAGTAGTAGTAAGCAGTAGTAGTAGCAAAATACAAGTAGAAGTAGTAGTGGTAGCAGCAGTAGTGGTAGTGGTGTGGTGATGGTGGTAGTAATAGTAGTGGTGTGGTGATGGTGGTAGTAATGGTAGTAGTAGTGGTGATAATGTGATAGTGTGTTGGTGTGTAGTGAAGTGGTAGTGGTAGTAGCAGTGTCAGTGGTAGTGGTGGTAATAACAGTAGTAGCAGTGGCAGTGGTGGCAATAGTAGAAGTAGCAGAAGTAGCAGTGGTTCGCCTTAAATGAAAACACCTGTAGCGCCGACCCCGAGCCCCTCCAGCCAGCATCCTGCTCGAGATGTGAAGGAGGAGAGGCAGGGCGGGTTTTAGTGCTTCGCCCGCAAGAAATAGATAAAAAATAGATAGATAAATAGGTAGATAGATAGACAGATAGATAAAAGGACAGACAGTAAGATATGCTGATAAATAGATACATTAACAGATAGGTATATAGATAGATAAACAAACGGACAGACATACACACAAAGACTAATACGTAGACAGAAAGCACAGAATAAAAAAAAAACGGGAAATAAAACAACCAGTAGGGGACAGGGGCAGGGGTAGGAGTGACAGGGGAAAGGGGGTAGAAAATGCCATGTTGTGTACAGAGTCTATCGGTTCTTGCGACGAGGAGTAGGGAGGGAGTAGGGAACGAGTGTGTGGGGGAGGGGGAGGGGGAGGGGGGAAGTATCGGGTATTGGACACTCTGCGTTTCAAAGTCCCCTTTTACACTCTATTTTCAAACTTTTTTGCTCTCTCTCTCTCTCTCTCTCATCTCTCTCTCTCTCTCTCTCTCTCTCTCTCTCTCTCTCTCTCTTCTCTCTCTCTCTCTCTCTCTCTCTCTCTCTCTCTCCTTCCCAAATCCTTTTTTTTCAATTCGCAACAAAAATAGAGTTTGCTTGCGTGTTTCATTCACTTTTTTATTTGTTTTTACTCAACACTTTGTCTCGGTCTTTATATCCCTCTTTTTTTATTTAACGGAGCTAAATATTCAACACAGCGAATTCAGCCGCCAAAAACGAGGAAAGTTGACAGCGCTTCTTTTTTGGTTTACAGACGATATTGCGGTGGCGGCGACCGATTCCCCTCCCCCCCCCTTCCCCTCCCTTTCCCCCTCCTTCCCGTCTTCCCCTTCCCCCCTCCTTCCCCGTTTCCTCTTTCCCCCTCCTTGCCCCTCCTTCCCCGTCTTTCCTCTTTCCCCCTCCTTCCCCGTCTTCCCTTTCCCCCTCTCTCATCTCTTCTCGTCTTCCCCCTTTTTTCCCATTCTCTCTCTCTCTCCTTCCCTTTCTTCCTCTCTCACCTCTTCTCTTCGTCCCCCTTTCTCTCATTCTCTCTCTCTCCCTCCTTTCTTCCCCCTTCCTCTTCTTCCCTCCCTCCCTCCTTTCCCCTTTCTTCCCCCTTCCTCTTCTTCCCTCCCTCCCTCCTTTCCCCTTCCAACGCCCCCCTCCTTCCCCTCCACTTCTTCCCTCCCTCCCCCCTTTCCCCTCTTCCAACGCCCCCTTTCTTCCTCCTTCCTCCCTCACCCCCCCCTCTTTCCTCTCCAAAGTACGGCGAAATACAGAGTGAATATCGCGGATCAGTCAATTAATTACAGGAGCACAAACTTTGGCTGACGAGCGACGGTGCTCGCTCTGCCCCCCCCCCACTCCCCTCTCACCGATGGGAGAGGAGCGGGGTCGCAGTGTGTATTTGAGAGAGAGAGAGAGGAGGGAGAGAGGAAGAGAGGAAGGAGGAAGGAAGGAAGGAGGAAGGAAGGAAGGAAGGAAGGAAGGAGGAGGAAGAAGGAAGAGAAGAGAGGAGAGAGAGGAGAGAGAGAGAGAGAGAGAGAGAGAGGAGAGGAGAGAGAGAGAGAGAGAGAGAGAGAGAGAGAGAGAGAGAGAGGAGAGGACAGACAGACAGAGAGACAGCCAGAAAGAGAGAGTGAGAGAGAGAAAGGATTTGAGAAACACCCCCCCCCCCAAAAAAAAAAAAATAAAAAATAAAAATAAAAATAAAAAATAAAATGAACAGTAAATCCCCTTCCTCCTTCCCCTCCCCCTCCCTTACACCCCCACCCTACCCCCCCACCCAACCCCTCCCCACTACCCTCCCAAAGAGAAGGAACCGCAGCAGGCGGGAAAACGGCAGCATTATTTTCAATCTCCCGCGCGCGCCCTTGTCTCGCGGCGACGACCCAAGCAACCCCGCCGCCGCCTGCCAGCATTCCTTGGCGGGTGCCGGCGACAGTGCCAATGTCCTGACACTCAACGGCTTCCTCGAGTGCCGCCGAGAGTCGCCGCGTTCATTATCCCCCTCGCCGGCCGTGCGCTCTCGAGGGGAAAGCCGGGGAGAGATGGTTCGCATTCTCGGTCGCTAACGGTTTCCCCTTTTCGTCATTTTTTTTTTTTTTTTTTTTTTTTTTTGGTTCGCTCTCTTTTCGTGTGTGTCGGGGGAGGGGAAGGGGGAGGGGGGAAAGGTGTGTTGGTGGGGGAGGGGTGGGGGAAGGTGTGTGGGGGAAGGGGGAGGTGGGTAAGGTGTTCGTGGGGGGGAGGGGAGGGATGAGAGAGGGGGTTGTTAATTTGTTTAAAGAGAAAGTGTAGGCGGTTTTACGAAGAGAGGGTGTATTGCGATCAAAAACATCGTGAGAAAGTATTGGGTTTTTGTCAAGACAGCTGCGACAGAAAGGGGAAGAAGGAGGGGAGCGGGGGGGGGAGTATCGTCCTCTTGTTTTTTTTCCCCTTCACTTCCCTTCACTTTTCTCCCTCTCACTCTTCTTCCTCTTTTCTCCCCGTTCCCCTTCTATCCACTTCCTTCCTATCCTTTCTTATCCCTCCCCTTCCCCTTCCTACCTCCTCCTCCCCACCCTTCCCTCCCCTTCACCTTTCCTCTCGTCACTCTCCAGTCCACTTCCCTTCCTATCCCTCCCCTTCCCCTTCCCCACTTATCTCATCCCTCCCTCCCCTCCCTTTTCCCCTTTCCTCTCCTCACTCTCCCTCTTCCCCTCCTCCCTCTCCCCTCCTCCCCTTTTCCCCCCTTCCATCCCCCCCCCTCCCTCTTCTCCGCTCCTATCCTCCCCTCTTCTCCCTTCCCTTCCCTATCCCTCACCTCTTCTCCCCTCTCCCCCCCCACCCCCCGCAGCTCCCCTGACCAGTCTCCCGATCAACCCATCAGCTGGTGACTCATGCCTTACTCATTGTTATTCAACGCGCGCTTCGCCTCTCTTTATGGGGGCACCGAGGCTCATCGTGCGTTAATCGCGGACCTGGATGGCGGAGTGAGTCGTGAATCATATGCAGCTTAATACTCTTATCCTTTCTCCCCTTCTTTTTCTCTCTCTTTCTGTTTGTCTCTGTCTCTCTGTGTCTCTTTCTTACTTTCTTTCTCTTTCTCTCTCTCTCCTCCCTCCCTCACTCCTTCCCCTCCTCCCCTCTCCTCCCTCTCTCCCTCCTCTCCCATCTTTTTGGTAACGAAAAGAGACAAACAAAAATACAAATAAGACAAATGAAATCAAATATATAAAATAAAACCCGGGTGCCTTGTTGGAGAGTTGCAACAGCGACCTGCAACAACTAATGTCTTCAGCTCCTCTCCAGGGCCACCCACCAGACCCTGTTCTTCCCCTCCTCACCCCTTCTTCTCCTCTCTCCCCCCCTTATTCCCCTACCTACCTCTCTCAAAACCCCCCTCTCCTCCCCCTCTTATCCCCTCCCTTACCCCTCTCCCATCCCACCCTCCCCTACCCATTTCCCATCCCCCTCTCATCACCCCTTATCCACCCAACCCCCAACGCTCCCACCCCACCACCACACACACAAAAACAAAGTCATTAAAAAAAAAAAGTCCCAAAAGTCATAAAAAAATCCCAAAAGTCATCTAAAAAAAAAAAGTTCCCAAAAGTCATCT